>JBDFRD010327158.1:0-20877 GCA_039654405.1 Bullina lineata | reverse complement strand
CTTCTTCTTCTTCTTCTTCTTCTTCTTCTTCTTCTTCTCCGCCGCCCCCCTCCCCCAATTATATGTTTTTCTAACAGATAATGTAGTATGTCTTTCCTTCAATGCGTGCATTGTTTAAAAAAGTTTTGATGTTGAGACGGACTTCAACTTAGCATACCCGGCTTACTTGCGTGATACGTTGCACATTGTTTTAATTGACCGTCAAGTGACGCCCGGATCAAAGTCCGATTTCACTCAGTTCAACAAACGTGCAGTCAAACTAACTAGATCTATTCCAAGTCAAAATTTATACTTTCAAATTATTCACAGTGCACACGCTTCAGTTTTAGTTCTATGTCTGAAGATGTCTCTTCCTTGGCCTGTTTGTGCAAGTCAGCCGTTTTGTATCGCTGTATGACGTCACAACTACAACAAATTATGCTGTACTGTCAGCTCTTATCTCGTCTAATCCCAGATAGGTCTATACCGAGATAAATACATGTATTCTGATCTTTTATCTTAAGGACTGGTTGCAGTAAGTGGTACTTTTTATCGAGGCCACAGGTGTGACAGCAGTTAGGCTGCCACAGGAAACACCCCGTCGGTGGTATTGGACCTGCATAAAACAAAGAACTGGAAAACCAACGTTTAGCTGATATAGCTCACCACCTAACCTTAGACTACTCGCCACGAGAAGGCAAATTACAATTGTCACATTAATTGTACATGTGTATTAGTAAATGTACATGTATAATAATAATTTTATTATCTACTTTGTTTAGCTTCCCTGCTGCCTTTGGACTGTTTTTCTATAGCAGTTTGAACGCATGCATGTTCACATAATAATTACTTGATATTGTACTCCCCATTACTTAGGATGTAAACACTTTATTATAGAACTTAATTGTTAATAATATCTGCCAATGCTCCAACTACAACTTACAAATAGGCCTATTGATGACCTAGACCTAGATTTATATTTTGGCTCTCATTCCACAACAGTGGTCTCAACAAGTCAATTAAGCGCCACCTATGGGACATTCATGTATTCGTGGTATCCATTACTTCATGATAGGCGAATGGTCGCTCCAGATACATATAGGAAATGTAGCATCTTTTAATTGGTATCGAGTATTTATTTTCTAGTGATCCTCCTCAGGTACTGCCGGTGAAAGGGAAGCAACAATCATAATTTTCATAGAGCCGAGGCCTTGGCTTACTCATTGGCCTACTGGCATCGAACACAATAAAACAAAATGGCTGCCATCACCCAACATATCGAGTCCTTTAAGGCTAGATTAGACAAGACGCTTCATGAAAAGAATAAGTTTACTGATTTGTTGGAGAAGATTGAAACAAAAACTGGTGTGAGACGGCTGTACATCGCCTTAGGTAATTATGCCTTGCATTAATCAATGTTCAACCCTTGTATCCCGTGACTGCTCATCATCACAAGACTCCTCAGTCCTGTCTCCTGTGTGCCTTACTTTATTGTGCGATATGTGTAGATTTAGAGAAATGTATGGCTTATGCAAAATACCTTACTGGGTCTAAGGCAGGCTAGAGCATACATCAAGGTCAGCAAGACAGCAATCGATGGCCAAACTTATTCTTCTTCAGGACATTTATAGGCCTATTACCATGTCAGCAGGCCCATTTTCTCTGCAGCCAGCTCAATAGGAATCAGTCAATAAGGTAAAAAGGTAATGACAGGTAGATCTAGATATATCTAGATCTAGGAGATACCTAGGCAAGGCACACCAACCACCATGGTAATGGTAATCCTGCCATAATATCTTATCAAACAATGTTGATTGATTCAATTAAAGTTATTATAGAATCTTGCATGCAAGTTGCATGACACTGCCATTTCATTGTCATCTAAAATGAAGGCAGGCCTTATTTTCCCGAATACGCGGAAAAACAAGCTCAGTCCTTATTTTCCCGAACACTCGAAAACATAGATATCATCCTTATTTCTCCATACGGAAGCCTTTGCTAGTTTGTGATTAACATCAAGACAAATTCACCGTAAATGACGGGTTGTTTCTACCAGTGCTTTGTGCACGGAGCAGGCAAGTATCGACATCGTACATCAAAAATCATTAAGTAACTATTAATGTGCCATTACATTTGAAAGATTGCTTCCGCTTGATTGAACTACGCAAACGAAGTTGTAGCACTCTACTTATATTATATTCTTGACAACTGTTCTCTACTTATAACTACTTTCTGATTGAAGGAAAACAATTTAAAAAAGAAATAAACAGGTTTGGGAATACTAATCTGTTCATCTTTTAAATTGCATACCTTACGCTTTTAAGCTATTAGATGACCAAAATATCGTGAACAGGATTTGTTCGGGAAAAGAAGGATTGGGCTTATGTTTCCGAGTGTTTGGAAAAATAGTCACTGCGTAAAATGAATGCAAACTCAAACACAATGCCAATGCAAATGAAAGGATGATATTTCTGAGGGAATAAATCTGCCTTGTTTTGAATAGAGGAAAATTTGCAATCTTTCCTGCACACAGTATTGTAATACGACGCCCAACTTTTTAAAATCATAAAAGTTCTCATTTCAACATGTGTATCGATACAAACTTTGATCTTTTAGAAAAATAGGTCTATGAATGAATTTAGATTTTTTGTTGCAAGGACATTATTTTATTTTTTGCCAAGTGCCTAATATTTTCATTCATTCTCTATGACTGTGTGACCTACGTCAAACTTTGAGTACAGACTGAATTGTTTCGTTCCCGCTGTCAGTGTAATTTTCTTTCTGGTGTCGTGATTCTGAAATAGCAGCAAATTATATGACTAATTTTGCTACACTTCTTTTCTTATGGAAACTTTCGTTTCAGTGTTTATTAATCTCTTTCTTTTTTGAGAAGCCATGATGTAGAAATTGGTAAAGTAGATCTATGTCGATGATGTGTGGCTAGGGCAAGATACCGGTAAAGCCATGGTCTGGTGAACAAGATGCAAAGTGAGACTGAGAGGTACCGCGTTGAGCGCAAGTCGATGTCATCACATGTGGACAGTATTGCAAGGGGCCTTCTTTGCTAAATTACTAAATTTATGAATTTTTGCATTTTTTCACAGGTTTTATAGCCTTCATTGCTTTATACTTGATGGTCGGCTATGGGGCCCAATTTCTGTGTAACTTCATTGGATTTCTCTACCCAGCCTATGCGTCGTACGTATTAACAATTTGTTTGTCTTGTTAACACTATTCTTTATAATAAAGTAACACAAAATCTGAGAGGTGGCATTGTGCCCGGTAATGTATTGTCACCCCACAAAATTTACTATTTGCACACAGCATGAAACAGTCTCAGGAGAGGTGACATTTTTGATCATGATGAATGTGTTATTATAGCTGTAAAAAAAAATCTAATTCACATAGCATGAAATAAATTTAACACATAAACTATGATAAACGCACCAAAAATTTCCTTTAATCTAATAAACATCATTTAATAATAAAATGATCTTTTTTTCCTCCATCATTTCAAGCCTTGGAATTTGAATTGGCAAATTTTTGCTGATCTCTCTTTTTGTTAAGTTGTCACACATACATTAAATGTGTCGACACATCTTACAGTATAACGAACAATCAAATAGAAGGCACTTCATTAAAAAAAGAATAGAGATGGAGACAAATCATTGGAAAAGGAAGGGAAATGTAAGAAATAAGGCAAAATGAAGTATGGTACAAGTACAATATATGAAAGGAGGCTAAATTGCTAAATAAAGAGTTGGACGTGATGTGATTGTTTAATTTCAATAGCTTGCAATATATTGTAATGAAGAGTGACTGAAAGGATAAAACTTAATACATAATTTATTACTTTGAAAAGAAGCTGAGGCCGCAGTAGATGTTTCTTTCAAGAAAATAACTAAAGTATAGGTGTTTACTGAAGTTGTTTATATATTAAAACTGTCTTTTATTAATCACAGAGTAAAAGCCATTGAAAGCCACGAAAAGGAAGATGATACCAAATGGTTGACGTACTGGGTAGTCTACAGCGTTTTCAGTCTTGTGGAATTCTTCTCCGACATCTTTCTCTTTTGGATCCCATTCTATTGGTTGCTCAAGGTGAGTGAGAAAGATGGATCAAATTTCCTCAACCCCATTGTTGTGATCAGCGGTGAAAGAAATGTAGATGATTGAGAAAAATGATTTTTCTTGTTTTTGTTCTGAGTTAAAAAGAATAATTAAAGCTTGATTAAAATGGTTAAGGTGCTGAAAAGCTCATGCTGGTGTCTGTGAAGTGAAACAGGTTAATACTGAATTACCTCCAAGTTGGGAGGTGGATCTATTTTAAAAATTCTTGGTACACACGGTTCACACCTGGCTGGAGAATGAAAGAAAAAACTATAAATTGTCCAATGAAAAGAATTTATAACTTCATGTTATGAAGTTCACACTTGTTTGTTTTTTTGTTGTTTTTTTTAAATACAGTATTAACTTGTATTTTCTTTCCAAAACTGACATACTGGAAGCAAGATGTGAAGTCCCCTACAATTCATGTTATCATAAAGTTTTGAAGTGCTAAATTAAATTATCATCTTCAAACTTCATTTTAATGTAATACACCTAGACTTTAAGAATGAATCTTGTGTACAACTTTTCTTTTTGACAACTCGTGTTCTATTTTTTCTCTTTGTTTCAGTGCATTTTCCTGGTGTGGTGTTTCCTGCCAGTACCTTGGAATGGATCTCACTTGCTGTACTACCGCTTCATTCGCCCAGTCATCCTCCGCTACCAGGACAAAATTGACACTGCTTTAGACCAGGCCAAGGATGCTGTCAATGAAGGTATGTCCAAGATTCTAGAATCCACAGCACGTTTATCCTATCATCTGTATGTCCATGTTTTTTTTTTCAAATATTATTTCTTTGTTGTTTTTTCACACTTGTGCCTTGATATGCTTTAACACAAATAATTTGCAGTGTGCGTGTGTTATGCCCTGTGATGTCCCCATGTCTGTATTGCCATGTACAACTCTTATGCTTTCCACCTGTACTCTAGTTCACCCAATAACAATTCAGTATCGAGGTGAGAATGTCTTCATGACTTACAGGCTTACACACATTCATGTATGTTCCATATCACTGCACACTGTGCCACCTTACACTAACTATTCAATAAAGAATCCTGAATAGGCCCCAGTGGACCTCTCTCTATTCCTCCCAACCTTTGAATGCAGACTTGTTGTTGCCATCATGGATTTGGGCTGATTTGGGCATGTTTTTAGCAAAGTAAAGAAGTCCAGGCCCTCAGTGCTTATTGCTTCAGTTGTTTACTTTGGTGCATCAGTGCTTGTTGTCTTCAATGACACTGCAGTTGTGGCCTTTGAATTTTGTATTAAATTCTTCACAGGAATTACATTCTTCTATTTGAACTGTGAAAAGGAAATCTGGCTTCTATGTCTTTCTTTACTTCTCTCTGTTTTGGATTTTATTTCAAGCGAAGATAGTGATTACTCAAATAATTTTGTTTTCAATTTTGAGGAATGCAGTCAAAAATTCAGCTCAGAACACTAAATCCACTGTCGTAATAAGACAGTCTGAAACATCTATGTCCTTGTAAATTATTCTTTGCATACAAAAAAACAAAACAAACATTTTCAACTAAAAATGGAAACATGAATGAAAGTTATGCCAATTGAGTGTTTCTCTTAAGTGTGAATTCAATCTTAAGTATATGAGCCTGTGTGTGCTTAACTTTATACGGAGAACAGTGAGCAGGCTGCACATGCTTTTAATATACTCTCTTGTTGGCCTAAATGTACATCATGCTTAACCCAAACACAAACTTTATAAATAGTTGTAACAAGCTGAATTACCCCACTTCATTTGCTGAAAAAAAAAGGCTTGGGCTGATTAATGTACTGTTTACGATCTGCTTGGGGTTGCTAATGCAAAAAAACTGTTTGTGGTATTTGCTCTGCTGGTTTGGTCTCCTATTTCTGCATTCTTGTAGCTGCAAGTTTTTGGGCTTTTTATTCTTTTTTCTTTTTTGTAATGGCTCTGATTCCTACCATAAATTAATGACAAATGTGAGTTTTTTTAAGCCGATTTGTATAGTTTTTTTTTTTGGTCTGACTGTCTTTTACAAAACCCCACTATCGTGGCTTCTATTCGTATGTTTGGAAGAAACAGGTCCATCATGTCTCGGAGCCAGTTCCTGGCCACTTGCTGCAATGTCTCCCCATATCCCATCTCTGACCAGCCTGGCTCAAATCTTGGGACCAGTAGGAAAACACTTAACAAGAGTCCTTCACATAACACAGCAGACACATAGTCTGGAGTTTGCAAGTTTCTTTGAGAACTAAAGTGAAATGTTTCATTGTACTATATGGCCAGCAATTTCTGTATAGAGACACGATAGGCTCGTTGCTCTTATTTATATTTTGTATTTCCGCTAAGAAGTTTGTGTGTAGGCTTTCACCATAGATGAACCTACAGGAGCTGTTGCATTCCTCTATGATTATAGAAGTTTGTGTTATTTCAGGATGGCAACTGTAGATAGTTCTCTGCACACATACCTTTAGAATTATCAATTCGAAACTGGGACAGTTTTGTGTCTGAATAATAGTTTCTGGTTTGCCTTGTATAGTTGCCAACTTTTATGATGGAAAGATTATTTTCCGTAAAGGGGTCAGATTTTGTAAAAGCTGGTGAGTGATGTCATTGCCCATATCACCTATTTCCATAGTGAATTTTGATGCAGCAATGTTGACAGTAGGATATGTTTGACCCCCGTCGGGGTGTAAGTTTTCTTGAATACATGCATAATTTTTTGTTTTTTTAATCTCTAAGTGACATAAAGTAGGAGCAATGAAATGGATCATGGTCTCGTTCCTTGCTACCTACATGTTTTGATAATGCATATTTTTATTTTGTTCTTTAAGTTTTTAACCTAGCCACAAAGAGTGCTAAGGAAGCTACTAGCCATGGTGAGTTTTTCAGAAACCGCTTCCGTTGAAATCAATACCTGACCTTATTTTTGGTTTTACCCAATTTCACTGAAGACGATGCCTGTTTTACGCTGCACTGAAACACACCAGCAGTGCAAAGTTTCCATTATAACAGATTTTTTTTTTTTTTTTTTTTTTTTTCTACATTTGAGGAGGTTCTTACTATTGATCACGTTAATGTTTTATATTATAAACTGCACAATTTAATGAGTTTTACTGCTTTATGACCAGACTGGGAGGCTAAACTTAATTCCTTAGGTTTTTCTGGTGGGATCCAGTGTTTGCTTGACAGCTGAAAAATTCTGATATCGTTTTGTTAGTTCTGTGATTAAAGATTCCTCAAAGGAGGGATTGTCATCATTTCTTCAAAGTTGTCTTACAATTTTGTTACTAACCTCTCGTTTTTTCATGGATGCTTTTAAAAGAAAAGTTGTAAATTGTAAAGATGTCACGTCCAATAATTCAGTAAAAAAAAATGTTTCATGAACAAATGAAATTTAAATTTGACCTTTAAATGGGAATGGGGCAAAAGAAATGGGTTGTTGTTTTTTTTCAATATAAGACAACTGAGTCCCGGCCAGTTTTATTTTGTTAGTTTTCCCTGAAAAAACCTTTGAAGTCTTGGCACTATATTCAAGAGCTTTAGTAATTTTCTGTTTAAAATTGTCTTGGAAAAATTTGAGAATTTAAAATGAAGGATGTCAGTTCTTTAAACAGCAGGTCGTGGCCATTCACATTCAAACTGAAATAACTCCAGATTTTATTCATTTAAAAAAAATTAAATGATAAATACTTCACTTTCATTCGTTTCATTCAAAGAGAAGTGATGAAAATATTTTTCATTTTGTCAATTAAGACTTATGAAAATGCTCTGAAGTTGAACTTTGATGTCCTTTTAGTTCAAAAATAAGAGGAAGTTGTTTTAAAAGCAGCTGTCAAGTGGATACTGGAATCATTCTGAGCTGCTATTTCATTAATAAGATTCTAAGTTTTGCGTTCCTTAACTTTTGTTTGCGCGTGTTTGCTCCATATTATTATTTTATTATCCCTTTTTTTTTGGTGTCTGTTTTGGGCCAGGGGTGTTTATAAAAGCATGGTTGAATGGAGGGAAAATACGATTTAAAAAACCTCCTCTGTAATTTAAATAAAGGTGCAATTCAAGTGAAAACACATTGGAATGGGCCATCATTGGTCTTTCTGGTTTCATAGGGATATATTTCTTATTTTACTTTTCTCCCTCCTCCTCTTAATTTCCTTTGATTTCTGCTTTGCTAGGGTGCAACAATTAGAATGTATGAAATGAAGGAGATGGTAGTTAAGCAACTTCTAATGATGATGGAAACAACAATTCTGTTTTCTACTGCTGTATAAATGAAGACAGGTAATGCTGCCCTTTCTCTATCACATTAAACCAAATTTGACACCAAGATCTTCATACATCCCATAGCTGTACATGAGTAAAGACTGTAATTAACCAATTGTTCTGCCAAGTTTCATCAAAGTTAGCTCGCTTTGCATGAATAAGGTTATTCTCTTACATAACATTTTTTATTTCTATTTTTTTGTTAATATGTTTAGCAACCAAAGATTTACCTGCAACTTCTCGGGAAATTTCCATGCGTACTCAGGATTTTGCCAATGAATTGATTCAACGTGCTATTAAGTTTGAAGAGGATGGTGAGAGGAATACAACTGTTAAAAGTTTGGACATTTGGCATTGATAGTTTTGAAATATGTTTTGTATTACTTGTGTTTGAATTATGTTCATCCATTCATCCAGCTTTCAAAGTATAATTTAAATGGATTGTTCGATCATACAGAATTGTTGTCATTGTGTGACGTAAGCAGATTCAACCACTGTCAGTAGAAGATATCAGCCAAAAACTGTTGTAAACTGCATGTACTATTGCAGAGATGAGGGTTTTTTTTTTCTTTTTCTTTAAAAAAAAAGCCCTTGTGTTGCCAAACTTTCTCTTTGCTTTTTATTTTTCTCCAGCCTCGTTTTCTTCGTCAAAAGCTGCATCCCTTCCTTGCATTCCGCTGTGCCACTCCCCCTCTCTCTCTCTCAGTCTCTCTCTCTCTCTCTCTCTATCTCTCTCTCTCTCTCTCTCTCTCTCTCTCTCTCTCTTTGTCTCCCTCCTGCCACACACACTCTTTGTCTCTCTCCGGATTATTTTTTTGTTACTTTCTCTTCCTAGAGGGGAAAGGATAGGGACAATACAGTGTTTAAAGAAGATAGAGATGCAAGCTGTGTAGGCTCTTATTCAGATTTAATTTGTCTGGGGTTCTGTGGAGCAAGTGCCTGCTGATGTCCTTAAAATCAGTTCTTCTCTTCTGGAGAGGGATGATATAAAACCGTGTTTATGTGACATATTCTCTAGAAACTCATTGTGATATCAGTGAAGTATGGAGCAAGAAATGTACGAGTTTGAAATAAAAAATGTGTGGAGCATGAACTGCTTATGAAATGCAGAAGTTGGAGAAAAAAACAGTCTAATTATGTGTCTGAGGAAGGGCATAAAACTGAAATAATAGAAGCAATAACACAGGAAAGGGTAAACAACAGACAGCTATCAGGTATGACAACAGTAGTTCCCTATGAATAAATACAGAGCACAGTGTCTACATTGTATCACAATGCAAGTTGTATGCATGACCAGTGGGTACTGGATACAAGCCGTGGCTGGGAGTGTTTTAGTAGCAGCAAGCTGAACAAGGAGACAGGGATAACTGAGGGGCAAGAGATCATGGGTGACAGCTGCTGTAGACAAGGAAGACAAGAGCAACCGAGGCGTGTAGTCCTAGGGCTGTATTGTATGGACGTGTGTTCAATGAGACAGTGGACAGCAAGCTGTGGTCTGTTGTGCAGTGCTAGATGGGGATTTGTGGCCAAAATGGGTGTTGGTGTGAAGTGTACACAAAACAGAATGTGGATGCTTTTACTTGTTTGTTTTGCTTTTGTGGTCTTATATATATATATACTTAAAGGGGAAAAAATTAGAATTATGTTATGGAGATGATTTTTAAGACCATATTTCTTTGGAAGTTATGGGTTACAATATCCTTTACTGTTCAAGTTTTACATCTTGCATTAGGTTTTTGAGTACATCTTCCCCCCTGCTTCCCCCTTCCCCCAACCTTCCTCTTTTTTTTTCTCCCCTGCACAAGTTCATGGGTTAATTTCAGTGAACAGGCTTCTGTAATTCTAAACTTGGAAATGAATAGATTCATACTATTTTACATGATATTGTGGTGTTATGTTTTAATCAACATCATGCAAGAGTGTTTTGGGCAGGAAGTTTTATGTACATTTGCATATTCTGGTTTCTCTATAACAGCATCAGTTTTGTCCTCTCATAACATTGTTGAACAGTGTCTTTAGATTGATAGTTTGTAGTGATGCTATTGAAACAGCGACAAGTCCATGTTAAGTTTCTTATTCTCTCCTTGTACTGTCCAATTTGTTTTATTTTTTTTGTTGTTTGTCATAATGTGTTGAATATTTGAACTTTTCTGACAATCAATTAACAGTTGACGTATCAACATGGGAAAAGTGGGATGAAAGAGATGCAACAAACAAGCTTTTTCATCTGTTGGACTTTGTGTTGTGGCAGATTGTGGATTTTTTGTTAATCGCTTAACAAGATCAGCTTGATTTTTTTCTATTCTTTACCTTCTCTGTGACAAAAAAAAAAATTTAAGTTTACTTGTTGGTTAATTCCAAAGCAATGTGTTTTTTTTTCCAAAATAGTTAATTTCTAAAACAAAGCCACAGAAATGAGTGCAGAAAGATAAGTGCATGCATACAGTAATAATGATAATGATAATAGTGGTGTGCTGAAGTCCACATAAAAGTGGCCTGGGTCAATTTTAATGCAAGTGAAATGT
This sequence comes from Bullina lineata, assembly GCA_039654405.1. Lineage (NCBI taxonomy): Eukaryota > Metazoa > Mollusca > Gastropoda > Bullinidae > Bullina > Bullina lineata. The sequence goes on along the minus strand of JBDFRD010327158.1, from coordinate 10,022 downwards.
TAAAATGGTAATAACGATTTCACTCACATTCAATCTAAGTTAAAAATAAACATGATGCAGACAAATAAGTTAAATTGTTGTATACATAACAGCAGTCTAGAAATATTATATGGGCAAGTAAAACGCTGTTATAAGTCAAAGGTTTTATTTATCTATTTCAGTTTTATTTGAAATGATCTCATAAGAGTGGTTAAGTAAAGTACAATGTATGTGTTTGCAGCGAGGACCATTGAATACAGGACAAATGAAAGTGCCTGTTTGCAAAATGTGACACAAACTTATTAATAAACTGCACAGTCAGTAAAAAACTGGTGAATGGCAAATATTTTGCTTCCTTCCTTTCAAAAGATTGAACGTATTTGAGCAATAAGTAGGCTTGCTATGACAGACTTGATATAATGCATTTGTTGTTTGTTATCGTTTTATTGAACTGTTCAGCAGTGTAACATGTTGTGTTTCCCTCCTACACAGCTGTTGACAGGACCAATTTAGACATGACTCACCCCTGACTAGGCGGATACTTTTTTTTCTGTACTGTTTAAACTATATGTATCGGTTTATCTGACTCTCAAGTAATGAGGCTTAGCCAACCAGTCGACTAACTTTTCTTTTTATTTTTTTTTTTTTTAATGACTTGTAAAATAAATGTACATCAATCATAACCTTGGTTAGACATTTTTTTCCTGGTCTTTGTTCATGGTCTGTTTGTAGAAGAGTTTGTGAATTTTGGCCAGACATAACTTTGTTACCTTATTACTGAAAAGTAAAAGAGTGATAATTTTAAATTTTATTTTCCCAGTGCATACATTTCACGTTTAGCAACAGGGTTAAAGTCCACAAGATCTGTGTGTAATTCTCAGTTAGTATGATATTATAGCTGATTAGAACCTAAATAGTTACGCCTGCAGGCATAAACACCAGCCATGGTTTCCTGTTGAGTAAATCCAAACTGAAAGGACAGAATTCAGGATAAAAGGAACTATCCCAGCACAGGTCGCTGTTTATGATTGATTTCTTTGCTTGCTGTGTATTTTAAAATAGTCTTTTCAACCATTTTTTTTTATAACTAATCATGATGATCATAGAAATATGAAATATTTCTGCAGTAATTCTTACTGAAAAACAGAAGGAAAATATTGCTACACATTGTTTTTGTTATCTTTCCATTTTAAATTTGAAAATAAAAGGAGAGAGAGAGTGAAAAGTTTAAGATGATTGCATGCATTGTTAAGGGACTTGGGTTCGTTTTTAGTCTGAGTTAACCTTGTCTGTGTATGAGACATTTAGATGACGAGTATTGGACACATTATAGAGTGGCTTCAAAGCTGGGATTACACTGAGAAATCGACAATCTATTGTAGGGGCTGCAAGCTTCCTCAAAGAATACATTTTATGTCGCAAGGAGAAAACTCATACTTATAGAAGAACACACAAAGAATGAATTAAAGGAATATTTTGTATCCATGTGGTCTTCTCGTGTTGCAATATAAATGTGAACAATGATCAATTCTTGTGCCATTTTGATTAATTAAAGAATTATAACGAGGCAGTAGTGTATTTCCCTCTATATTTGTCTACAATTCTCTTTTCTCTTTTCAGCCCGTGAAGTGGCTGAAGACATGGCATCTGAAGAACTGAAGCGTCGTGCGGTGGACAGCGCCAAAATGGAGTAACGCTGCCGGTGCCGTCCTGGCCAGGCCTGAGTTTTCATGAGGGACATAGTCTCCTGAAGGATATCTCGGCGCTAGCCGGCATGCGATGCAAAGTCTTTGCCTGTCTGGGCTCAGTTATGGAGCTCTGGGTGATGGCAAGGCCTGGAGGAGGGACATGCCCACAAACTCCACGTGGTTGCTTCAGTCCCTCATCCTTCTTTGTCTTGGATTTGTTTTGTTTATGTGTTGTCTCTTAAACTTTTTGAATCTTTCTTTTTTTTTTTCTCCGATTGATAGCTTTGCATGTTTGTGAAATTACTGATATATGAAGAAAATATTTTTTTAACTGATTCAACTTTTATTTTTTTTTTTTATGTATTTATTTTACAGAGACGGGTGGGGTTTCATTTCCCCTGAGAAAGTTTGAGACATTCATAGTAGTCGAAATCTTTTGATGCTTCTTTTTAGGTCACTCTAGAGCTGATTATGTACAGGTACACTAAAGAAATCCTCATAAAGACAAATCTCTTCACTAGAAAGTCTGATGCTTGTAATGAATGAAATAAGAAAGACTGCACATTTTTACATGTTAGATAATTAGTTGAAGCAAATAGGCTTAGGAGCAAGTTTGCCTAGACTTCAATCAAACTGTGTAAAGCATTTAAAATAAGAATAGATGAACCAAAAATGCATGAGCTCATCGCATTATTTTGCTTTAAAAGGGCCTTTATTGGATGTGCCAGTAGACACTCTTTAAAAACATTAACCTTGACATCAGTGCATGTATCATCTATGTTTGTGCAACGGGAAACATAATACGCACTCATTGGCTGGATGTAGTGGGAAACAGAAAGACGGGGGAAGTGGCGGACTTTAGCACCCTTTCATTAAAAGACTGAAGTTTATCGTTGCTCTTTCCTGTTTGCTCAAGTCCCTGAAAGAGTAGCACTCTGTGCATGTAACTTGTAACCTCACAGCCTGTGTGTTCTTGCTGTCGTTACTCATTTGGTCCACTTCAGCTGGATTTATTTTGCTGTTTTTTTTAACCATAGTCATAGCATGTACAGACGTAATGTGTCATCCATATATATATTTATGATAAACTAACCACCTTCCCATGATGTGTTTTTTTTTCCTTTTACACTTATTTGAAATCTTTTTTGTTTTTGTCGGTTTTTTAAAAAAAAATGAACATGGGCATTTCTCCTGTTTAAAAATGTCTTTTTGGTTCAGTGCTCAGACCATTGTTTTGGTCATTTGTTGTTTTGGTGTTATGAAGTTTGAGATCTCTCTTACTAGCTGCTGGCTTGAAGAATTCAGAACTTGTATTTGGCTCTCTGAGATATTAACTCATCTATTCATGTAACGAGGAATTTCCTTTTTAAAATTGTGGCCACTTGACGAGATGCTCTTCGGAATTCTTACAGGTTTTTTTTCTATCTCTCTCTCTCTTTCTTTCTTTTGTTTTTTTTGTTTTTGTTTTAGCATAATACATCTCGTCCTTGTCTTCTTATCCAATATGTCTGCTTTTCTATTCCGGTCAAAGTCTAAAGTTGTTCCGTTGATTCTACAGAAAATTTCTTTTTGTAAGTAGATTACATAGTGTATGTACAAAACAGCAATGTAATTAATTGCTTTATACTGTGGTATTCTGCATTTTGTGCTTTGTTTTCAAGCATTTTCTTCTTATACTAATTAAATGCAAGTGACATAACTCTTACTTCTAAATAATTCCTTGTCACGTATAACTTTTCGTTGATATTTTTAAAGCTTTCATCGTAAACGCTCTTCTCAATATTATTCGTGGAGTGCATCGCGTTTTGATGTTTAGTCACTCGGCAGTTTTTCTTCTTGCCCGGCATTCTGTGACTCGAAGCTTGAGGCTTTTTTGACATTTGTGCAATAAAACAGCTGTTTTGAATGAAGCTCAGTATTGCTCCAAACGTCACTAGACGTGACTTATAAAATTAATCTGTATTTTTGTCTGATAGATCAAGAACTTTCAAATTGATACTAATTGTGTGTACATTTTGTCTCAACTTTCTCCTTGTATTTTTTTCCTGTGTTACTCTTGTTTTGGTCGTTCCATCTGCTTACTCTCTGTTCCTGAGATTGACAATACTTTCCTCTGGTGCTTACACTTGCATAGTATTGCCCTGGTTTTGTGCGGTAGTTTAGAGTTGTAGTCGTCGCTGTGGAGCACCTGGTTCATTCACATTACAATATACCACCTTGGGAAATATTTACTAATGTACAAACTAATAACTACAAAGATATTAGAACCACTTCCTTTTTTTCCCTTTTTTTTTCTTGATAAATTATGCATTGGCAGTAAAAATTGTTTTTTAGAATGCTTATTTAGTAGCAGCATGCTTTTCGTAAAGTGCTTCGGGATAGAACTTATCAACAGAATCAAGTGATCCTTTGACATGGGATGTTGGTGTCTCATTAACATTTTTAGGAAATTATTTTTTTTAAATTGATTCAGATTTCTTTTTTCTTGTTTTTTTGTTTAAAGCCTTACTCAGTCTGATTCCTTGTGATCAGTGTGTGCATTCCTGAATCCTAGTCCGGGTTATTTATTATTTCTTCAGACCAGTACTGCACGTGTACGTGTTGCATGCTCTTGTACCACATTTTTTGGACACTTTTTTATTTTTTATTTTTTTCGTTGATATATCAGAGTTGAAACATCAGTTTGTAAAGATGACTTAGTTTTTGGCTCATGTTCCAATCACCTGTGGGCTTCAATGGCTTGTGCCCTGATGAATCTTGTGCTAGCTGCGTGATGACTTGAACTTTGGAAAATCAATGAGGCCAATAGTTTCTACTTCACTTGTATTTTTTGGTTCTTTCTGTGGCTTTCATTTTTGGCTGATATTTTGCCTAAATTATGGCCAGTTTTATTTTCGCGTTCTGCACTTGTTCTTGTTTTATAAGATCAATAAGTGTTCTTGAAATTAAATTAAATCATTCTGTCCCTCCTTTTTCTTTTCTTTTCTTTTTTTTTTTTTTGTTGTTGTGTAGGGTCTACTCCTTACAAAGCATCTATTGTTTCGATTGTCAGTGCCCAGTAAATCAAACAAGAAGTGTGCCTGTCATAAGCAGCTGCCTTTTTCCTGTTCATTGTCCGGTGGAGATAGATGGGACTGTGGGCCTACTGCTATATCTGCTCTATGAAACACATGGCACACACTGTTCAGGGCTTGATTGCATTTAGTCTTCTACAACTGCAACCTTCTTTGATTTCCTGTCCGATTGAAACTCTCCAATCCACATGACTTTTTCTGCTGCATTTACATTTGAAGTTGATCCTTCCACATCCCTATCTTTTGTGTGAGGGGGAGGGAGGGGGCGCACTTTGCGTTTTTTGATTTAATTTGATTTTTATTATTTTTTTTTTTGGTTCCGAATTCTTTAGGATTTTGTTCGGGCCACCTGATGATCTACATTCACCACTGAGTTTTGATTACTTTTGTGATTCAGTGCACTCACGTTTTGCTTGTCACATTTGACTGTACTAGGGATAATTGTCTGTCAAAGTAATTACTACCCATATCTGTACGTTTTTAGGAAAATAAATCAGAAAAAAATCGTATCTTATTCTTGCTTTTGTGTACGTTTCTTTTCATCAGAACCAGTTGTAATTTGTTTTTCTGTCTCTTTGTAACTATCTTTCCATTTGTCTATTTACTTGTTTGCCCATCTTTATCTATCTATCTCTGTTTCTCAATGACGAGGGCAGCCTTGTGTACGTTTCATTTCATCAGAACCACTTGTTTGTCTGTCTGTCTGTCTGTCTGTCTGTCTGTAACTAAATTGTATCTTTCCATTCGTCTGTTTACTTGTTTGCCTGTATCTATCTATCTACCTACCGACCTGCCTATCTATCTATCTATCTATGTTTCTCAATGACGAGGGCAGCCTCCGTTCTAGAAATAGAAATGCACATGTGGAAGTTGAGACACACCTGGAAATAATACACCTGCGTAAATTGAGACACACCTAGCAATAATACACCTGCGTAAATTGAGACACACCTAGCAATAACACACTTGTGTAAATTGTGAAACCTGGAAGTCATACACCTGTGTAATTGAAACACACCTGGAAGTTATATTTTTACACACTTGTCGAATAAATTGATAATGGGGGATACGAGAGGCAGCCGAGGCGTCCTCATCTGAGTACAAGTCAAGTCAGTTGAAAGATGTCTTTCCTTGTGCGTAATAATAAATTATTAAACTCAAACGGTTTGTAGAATAGAGCGGGGGACACAAATAATTCAGTCACAGTATTGGAAAAGGACATAGAAATGGAAAATAAAATTCCAAGCAATACAGAAAGACAAGGACAAAAAAAAAAGATCGGGAAAATTGGATCCATGGCACATTCAGTGCATTCACTAGTCGCCGAAACTCTGATTTTGAACATGACATAAGCACCATCGATGCATTGGTGCAGTACATTGACGCACAGATACTAGACCTATAGCAAGGTCTGTGTGGAGGAAAGCGGAAGAAATCACCACTACGTGTTTGACGGCGTGGTAGGTTCTCAGATGCGTATTGAATCTCTGATGTGTCTTGTAGTTCCAAGCAGACTGCCCTCTTGCCCTGTAGCTTCCTCCAACGCGTGCCCACTTGTGTTTGTAGTTTGATCAAGAATCAGGAAGTTGGGGAAAGGATCCGCTTACCCATCCAAGTTAACGTCAACAATCTCAGTCTATTCATCATCGAAGAAGTGGGCGTATTGTCAAGTACATTGTACATGTATAATATATTAATTCATTTGAAGTCGTCTATACAAGTACAATGTATAAACTTTTACTTCTATAAAAAGAAAAAAAAGGATGGGCAGAGAAAGAAACAGAGAGAGAGAGAGAAAGTTGTGTATGGAAGATGTTCTAAGAATCCATGTGGCCATGGTCATAGCACGGGAACGAGGTCAATACAAAATAAATGGTATGGTATCCCAAATAGTTCTAATTTTCTAAAACAATAAATGTAGGCCTTCTGTTTCTTTGGTGACGGGTGTGTTTGGAATGTGATCATTATAAGTTCGAACGTAAAGATGCATGTATCTATTTGACCAACAATCCTGTTTGTAAATAAACAAGCAGCACATAAAAAATGAGCACGTTTTTGGACACGCTGTACAAAGACGAGAAAAGACAGTAGTGCACAGCACAAGCTCTGGCAATTCAAAGGCTGAAGTCATGGGTACCCCACACCATCATCTAAAATAAAAAGGAAAAGTAAAGTTCCTTCAAGGTCATGAGGCCCATAGAGCCGGAGCTTATCCCGGTTTCGATAGTGTGAAGCAAAACAGATGAATTAACTTCATCTCCTAGACATGACGCTAGTCTGTCGTAGGTTTACTCTCCCCAGCAGAATATGCCGGTACGCAATACGCACCTGGGTGGGGAGAGGAAAATGGTATAAAGTGTCTTTCCCAAGGACACAGCATGATCATCTCCCAAATTCGAATCCTGGACCCTTGGATTAGATTATATCTAGGAATCCAACGCTCTAACCGTTCGGCAACCGTGCCACCTACCATCATCTAAGTGGAGTGACAAATCATTCTCTTGATGTAGTTGCCGAGTAGCAACGGAAAAAAGAACCAAAAGGAAAAATCAAGGCAATATTCCTCTTTGGTTCTCTAAGTTTATGAATGCAGAACAGATAACGTTCTGTTCATGAATTACGCAAGACGGTAAAAGTTTAAGGCAGGGGTTAAAAAATGCATCAAATGTAAAACATCCAATGCTGTTGTTTTTTTTTTAATCATAAAATACTGCCTTCTTATTGTATGAAGAGCACGAAGCTATCTAGTGTCAAAAAACACAAACTCTAAGGCATACACGTAGAGTCTACTTAGTTTTCAACAACACCTTGCCTACAGTTCACTGAGGCCAGCATGAGACAGTTATACACACTTCACTTCACTTCACTTCATTAGTCCCATAACCCTCCAGGGCGGAGGGCACTGCACTAGCGCAGCTGTTTCCACCTGTGACAGTCATTGGCGCCACACGCCATTCGTGAAAAAATAATTTAAAGTCACCCGAGCAACTGTGCATTAAAAGAGAAACGTTTCGCCACATGAAGTGGCGCAGACTTCTAGCTCTTCTAGTGTCGCGTCAGCTGCATCGTTATCACATTTAGCCTACATGTAATTATGTTGTGACTGACGTTCTTTATTTCCATCGTATTATGCCGTCGAACACTCAGCGCTGAAGAAATAAAATATTACGTGGGATGTCGCGCTCCTTGTACTTTTGTCGGCTTTACATTAATGCGTAAGTAACAGATCTATACTTATACATGTATTTATGTCAAGGACCTACAGAAGTTGGAACACATCAAGAAGGAACTCCAACATTGCTCCGAGACAGAAGTTAAAAATCACTTGCCCATGGCCTATAACTCACCAGGGTTGAAAGGCTTTGATGACAGGTCTATATAATATGTAGGCCTACACACATGCAGACTTCTATTCAAACAAATGCAGCGACGATGTGGTTGGGAGTTGTTTAGCCTTGATGAAGGAGAGTTTCGTGTGGAAACGCTTAAAAACTTAAGTAAACAGAAAACAGATAACGTATCAATGTTTCTTGGATATAACAAGCCTTGAAAAAACAAGGAAAACCTGGTGATCCCACTGTCCTGTTAAAACCGAGTTCGACTGTAGTTTATATAACCACTCACTCACTCATGCCCTTCGCCCCCACTGGGGCATAAGCCGGCGACAAGTTTCCTCCAGCCATCTCTGTCCTGAGCCAGTCTTTCCAGCTGTCCCCGTATGTAGCTCATCTTCTTGGCGTCAGCGTCCAGGTCACGTTGCCATGTATTCTTTAGCCACCCTCTCTTTCTTTTTCCCCCGGGGTTCCACTTGAGGTTCTGTCTTGTAATGTTGGTGGCTGGCTTGTTCAAAAAATAAAACATACGAATAGTTGTCCCTGACAAAAGGTAACTGATGGTGTTGACACTGTTGGCGACACTGTCGTTGCTTTGTTCCATATTATTTCCTGTCATTGTCTCTGTGTCTCAAGATGTCATAGAGTGCAAGGTCTCTGTGTCTCAAGATGTCATAGTGTAAAGTAGTAAGTTCCTTCAAGGCCAACGAGGCCCATAGAGCCAGAGCTTATCCTGGGTTCAGTAGCGTGAAGCCGAATAAATGATTTTTACTTTATCTCCTAGCAGGGCGCTAGTCTGTCGTAGGTTTAATTCCCCAGCAGATTATGCCGGTACCCAATTCGCACCTGGTTGGGGAGAGGAAAATGTTGTAAAGTGTCTTTCCCAAGGAAACAATACCGGTACGGTCACCTCCCGGATTCGAACCCTGGACGCTTTGTTTAGGAGTCCAACGCCTTAACCATTCCGCCACGGCGCTACTAATTTCTCCGTGTACCAAGACTTGATTCTGTTTTCCCCAAGGTCCCTGTGGCCCAGGATGAGATGGGGTGCCAGCTAGGCCAGGCATCAGGATGGAATGTTACGGAGCCTGTGATTATCCACAGGCACTTCCTCACTCGCAGACAGACTCGCATCATCCAGTCATTGTGGGTGGACTCGATTCAAGAAAAGCGACAGGAGTTCATCATACGCCTCTACTACAAGTGAGTGGGACGGTCTGCAGTGGTCAAGAACTACACGGATAGGTCAAGCTGTGCAGGGGCATCATGACGGGCGGACATGGTACATGTAATATTATTTGAAATACATGTAGTGCAAGCGGTCACACATGAGTACCAGTGGCCGCTACATCTGTTCGTGAATAAGATTACAAATTGTTTCCTTAACCTTTCGATAATGTAAAGCACCCAGAAGTGAAAATGATATGAATTCTCAAAACAGCACTATTTTCAAACACTCTGGATAGCTTATGTGGCGTAGTGTTCGTACTTTGACTGTAAACATAATTTGCATAGAATCACTATAAATCATTAAGGGAGTCACACAAACAACTTGGTATAAATCAGTAAAATATACCCAAAGACTTAAACGTCGTATGTTGTCTGTTCTAATAACTCCTGGCAAGAAACCACGGCACAGCTTGGCGTATCCTGTCCAATTCACGTCTGAGATAGACATTGTTTATAAACAATTTGACGTTAGGGCAGGGCTGTAAACGAGAGATGACAGGTAATGAGACTAGAAGACGGGATGCTACAGGTAGCGTCTACTATTCAATTTTCTTCAAGTCCATGTGCAGAGCAATCCTTGTTCCGTTGAACAGGTGGTTTTATGAGTGCTTGTGTGTGTGTGTGTGTGTGTGTGTGTGTGTGTGACACACAGAGAGAGAGAGAGAGAGAGAGAGAGAGAGAGAGAGAGAGAGAGAGAGAGAGAGAGAGAGAGAGAGAGA
>JBDFRD010327047.1:0-10319 GCA_039654405.1 Bullina lineata | reverse complement strand
AACGATGTCGATTTCATGGTATTTATTGCTCCTATTGAAAGACAACGCTACAAAATGTTCAAATGATCCAGTCTATCGCATTTAGTTTTCTACCTGTATTAAGTGGTTTGGAGAAGGGGCCACTGCACTTGTTTCAATAATTTAATTTCAGTCGGACAATTTATTGCAGTTATGATTGTAGACGCATAATGGAGGATATATCGTTACTTCATTAACTTTCTAACACCGATCTTGCCCTCACTCTTTTTCAATAGAGTTCTCCAGCTTAATATATCAAAAGCCAAATTGACATGGAAGGAGACATGATTTATTAATAAGTTATTAGCTTCCTTTTGTCTTAATCTTGGCCTTTTCTTCTTCACATTCTAAGAATGCTCTGGACGAAGATGAGAACCTGCTTCCCCTGGGGTACCACTTGGCGCGCATCCCTGTCGAACCTCATACTGGGAAAATGATTCTGTTTGGGGCCATGCTGTGCTGCCTGGATCCTATCCTTACAGTAGCTGCCAGTCTTAGCTTTAAGGATGCCTTCACCATCCCTTTGGTGAGCTCACCCCATGGTTACAACTAGTGTGACATAGTTATCTAGAAACCCCATCTATCTTGGCACAAATGTTTCATGTTTTTTGTTATTCTGGGTAGTCTGAATCAAACACAAAATCAAACGTATGAGACCTTACCCAAATCGTCCCCTCAGTTTACAAGTGTCGTATGTCCACTTTTCACAAAATCGGAGTTAAATCCACCAAAGGCCTTCCATAGGCTATTACTACATGTCTTTGTATTTACAAGACCATCAGTTCACTTTAAGTATGAAAATTCCAACATGCTTTTGTCATATGTCCACAACAATTACATGTACCAAAATGTCTTTGAAACGAGATTTCTCAAAACTGAGTTGAGTGGATGTACGACAATTGTAAACTGAGGTGACGTAATCAGTTGCTTCGTGAAATTCATTCAGAAGTTGTGTGCACAAAGGGTGAAGCAACTTGTTGATGTTATTGATACTGGGTGTACAGAATCTATTACTCTTTGGCATGAGATTCATTCAGCTACACATATCAGTCACACATCCATTCAGCTACACATATCAGTCACACATCCATTCAGTTACACATATATACACAGTCACACATCCATTCAGTTACACATATATACACAGTCACACATCCATTCAGCTACACATATCAGTCACACACCCTCGTGCTATGGCTTTAGAGAACAGAGGCATACTCATGGGTTGCAGATAAGGGAAACCTCAATAAACAGGGAGTTCACCTGAAAGTGTGAAAAAGAAGCTGTGGGCCAGAACAGCCTTGGAGATCTTTTAAAAAGCCGGACAGAAATGTTGCTATTCAAAAGTGGTAGTCCATGTAGGGGAGATAATTCTAATTGTTGTCAAAGGCCAAATGGATTTTCAATTGATCGTTGTGTCTGTTTTGTTTATTTATGGTGAGCATCCTGAAAATTAATTTCCTGAAAATCAATATGTTGCTAATTACTTGTAGGAGAGTTGTCTGGCTCTCAGCTGCCTCTCATGTTTCTACTCTCACTTTATTTTCTGTCAAACACTTAGTCCATACAAGAGAAAATTTTTGAAACTTTTCGTTTTCATTATTTTCAGGGGAAAGAGGCAGAAGCTGATGCTGCAAGGAAAAAATTTGCTGATGGCTCAAAGAGTGATCACATTATGCTCATCAATGCTTTTGATGTAAGATATGATCTGTAATACCTCCTGATCCCATTTTCTTTCTTCTTCCTCTTCTTAAATATGCATTTGATTGCATGCCAAAAAATAGTTTGTGTTGAAGAGTGTTACTTGATTTGGCAGCAAAAATATATTAACATGTTCATAAAGTATTTGTAAAGTGTATAAATAAGACTGCTGACATCTAAATCAATTTAATCTTAATAATTTTTCTGTTACTCTCATGGGGTATATCGTTATTGTTGTAAATGGAAAGATGGTATTTTGTTCATTTTCAGAGTTGGGAGACCAGTCTGAAGCAAGGATCTAGTCGACAATTTTGTTGGAATAACTTTTTGTCTGAAAACACTCTTAAGGTAAGGGTGTCAAACAAAGAGCGTCCAACTTTATTCAAGTCACGATTTGTATAATAGGAATTCTTAAAATTGTATCCAAAAGAGAACAATGCGATATAATTGTACAATTTCCCAGTATGTAATTAATATTAATTATCCTTGATAATATTAGACATAATATAGTTTTACACTCTTGAGACTTACAGGTAATATCCTGAGGCGTCTACATGTTGGGCAATCCAACAATTTCTTTTTTTTAATTCTTTTTTCTTGTCAGAATGAATGGAATGCAACTTTCATTGTTTTTGGAATTGAAGAAACAGAAAAACAAAAAAACCAAACTTATGATGTCTTGTGTTTTTGTGAAAGAGAATTTTAATAGAAACAAGTTCAAGTATTTTTGAAAAGAAAATTATCCCATAGCCCATATTTTTAAAGTCACAAATGATTTACATAGGATATTGTGGTGCGACTCTTGGTGTCTTAGCACTGGTTCCCATAAAAAAAATCATAAAAATCATTCAACTTTGAACATTCTTTGGAAAAGCAATACTTTTAAACCAGAAGGAAGTTCTCTTCTTTCTTTATCTCAAGGCCATAAATGGTTTATATGTGAAAATACATAAAAATTCGGGCCAGTCTTGAACAGTTAGAAGATGTCTATCATTTTTTAAATAGAGAAAAATCAATGGAGCGGGAATTATTAAGTGGAACAAGAACATTCAAAGAGAAAACCTGCAGGATGCATTTTACAAAGCTAGTACAGACACTGCTTCTTTTGTTTTTGTTTTTTTCAAATATGCACCCAACAGACTGACTCAGAATTACATGTATATATTCATCATACTTAAGCATAGAGATATAGAATTTTGCTTTTCCATATTGGTTTTAGAAAACAAAAACTCAACTCTGAAAATGTGCCTTTTCTGTACCTAACACAAAGAGAAAATTTCGTTGTGAGTGGCTACTAGAAAAACTGTTGAGATCATTTTCTCCTTTGAAAAGAAATGTTCTTCATTCATATGGATACTCATGCTGTATTTTTCTTTTCAAAAGATGTTGCGAGATATGAAGCGACAACTGGCAGAACTACTTTGTGATATCGGATTTGTGAGTTCAAAGAATCCAAAAGATGACAATGCCAATATCAATAGTTGTAAGTTGTCGTCATGTAGTCATTTTTTCACTTGGTTCTGATGATGTACTTCCTTTATAAATTCTTAACAAAATGCACATATTTTATACATGAGGCCACAAAGCTGAATATGACAGTGATCTTTACTTCACGCAGAAGTATAATGTATATAGAAGGCTGCATTTAGATAATCTTCTGACACATTTTCTGTGATCTCTGTTTATTACTGCTATAGTGCAGATTATCAGTGCAATTTATACATTATCAGCCACAACCTTTGAAATGGATGATCTTGTCCATATAAATTTAATAATCATAGGAAATAGAGCTGGTTAACTGCAAGTCGGTTCATCAATAAAGTATAGTATTTTTGACTATTTCTATCGAGTAACAGATTTGTCTCATATACATATATTTTTCTTTTCTTTAGATAATATGGCAATGGTGCGGGCAGTGTTGTGTGCTGGTCTCTACCCTAATGTTGCACATGTTTCCAAAGTGCCAAAGCCACATCAGGCTAAGTACAAGTGAGGTGTACAGCATTTCAGAGGCACAATCCCAGAGGAAGTGTGCCTCTTTATGTTGTTGATTTTTTTCAAACATTACATCATTGCAACTCGTAGTTGTCAAGTAATCGACGAATCTCAGTGTGTGTGTGTGTGCGCGTGTGCGTGCGACGCACGCAGCTTGAAAGACATGTTATACTAGTTTCAATAGTGCAAAGCAGCACAAATCTTATTATAATGGAGCTAAGCCCCAAACTTTGTGGCGCTATGGGCTTAAAAACGAAGAAATGAAAAGTAGTCAAAATTGGCATGTTGATTGGGACCTGCAAACTGCAGTCCGTGACAAGCATCTTTACCTAAAATAATGTTTGGTTTGTTTACAAGTTGACAAAAAACATAAAATAATAAAAGAAAAAAAAATGGAAAAACCGATAGGCCATTTCAAAACAAACTACTTCCTCTTTTAAGCCCAGTGCCTCTAATTGCTCCATTTGCAGCGACGCACCAACTCACGGGTGTGCAACTCTGAATCCATCGATGTATGCATCCGCTCCATTCGTAGAACGGGGAATTATGCTTGTGAATTATGCCCAGTAGTTGTCCAACTGCGCAAAAAAGGCAAAATATATGAAAAAAAAACATTGAGTTATCCAATTTTCTTTGTATGTATCCCTAAAGGGAAATAAAAAATCTATCATTTGGTGCAGTTGTCTCACCCCCACATGTATACGTTTGAAAAATCTTCCCTGGCACTCTGCCACATTCCATTGGGCAGTACTAGGATTAAATCATCTGCTTGACTGGTCACTATTCTGTCATGGGTTTACCTCCAGGACAGGGTATGTTGGTGCTTAATTTGCACCTGAATGGCAGAGGAAAAATAGTGTAAAGTGTCTTTCCCAAAAACACACTGTAACCGCTATCCGATTGGAACCTAGACCTGAGATTAGGAACCAAATATAAACATGCAGCTACTGTAACTGTAGGCTATATAAAATTTTCATTTTTCATCTTATGTTGAAATAATAAAAATGAAACATTATTGTTTTTGTTTCTTAACAGAGGTGTTGGATTGACCCTGAAGAATGAATCTAAAATCTTTGTGCATCCAAAATCTGTGAACTACAACGAAACATTCTTTGAAAGCAAATGGATGGTTTTCTATCATAAGCTGAAAACATCCAAGGTAATTGTCCTGTTTTGTGGCTTGATAAGGTTTCTGTTAAAAAGAAACAAAAAGATAGTCTTATTCGTTACATGTCATGCATTACGTTCCTAGCAGTTAAGGATTCTTAGGAATAGTATTCTTTAAAAGATGTAATGTCTACCTTCTTTTTCTTTTTTTTTTTTTTTTGTTGAATGTTCTTACATGTAATGCTTTTTTTGCTTTTTTGTTAGGTGTACGTTCATGACTGTACAATGGTTTCGCCTTACCCTCTCCTCTTCTTTGGAGGAAAAATTGACATTCGTAAGGTAAGAATCAGTTAGGAGCAATCGCCCATAAAATATTTCTTGTAGTAGGCCAAATTTGAGTTGAAATAATTCTGTTGTAATTACAGCTAAAACATAGTGGATCTTATATAAGGTCAATGACAAGCATTTTGTGAATTTCAATTACAAAGTAATTATTGATTTTGAAAATTAAACTGCCTGAAGACTAGTATCAAGTTTTAAGAAAAGCAGAAACGTATTTTTTTGTTTTACAGGAAAATATTTGTTAAATTCACCATATTGAAATCAATGACCCAATGCAAAAACAGGCAGCGTGATCTTTATATATTTAACACCTTGCAGACCAAGGACGAGAATACTCGTGTTTGAGACGACCAAAATGTAAACCGCTCCAATATTTCTCAAAATTATCCCTCTTACTGCTGACTTTAAAATTTTGGAAGTGATGAACACTATACCGGGAAAGCCACGTACGTGGCCCATCGCACAAAGAAGATCCAGGGTTAGTGTCAGGCCGGTCACTAAGGTGTTAAACAATTCGTGCAGTCAAGAGTATCTGTAATTGCACTGTAGAAGATGGAAGGTAAAGGTAAAATTAATTATGAGGCTAAAAGAGCCAAAGCTTATCTTGGTGTCAGTAGCATGAAGGAGTACAGATAGTACCGCATCAACCTTAGACAGGATACTAATATACTAGTACCCACTTTGCTCCTAAGGGAAGATAGGATAGGCAAGAAGAAGTGAAATGATATCAAAGCTGCACATTTCTTATTGATGCTAGTATACTAGTACCCACTTCACTCCTAAGGGAAGATAGGATAAGAAAGAAGAAATGAAATGATATCAAAGCTGCACATTTCTTATTGATGCTAGTATACTAGTACCCACTTTGCTCCTAAGGGAAGATAGGATAATTATCCCCTAAGAAATGTAATGATATCAAAGCTGCACATGTTTTATTCTTGGTTTCTAATACAAGGTGAGGCTCAGCTAAGCTGTAAGTTCAGCTATATTCAGTCCATCTCACTTTCTTCTCCTTTGATCCAATATGAACAGGAAGACGGAGCTGAACTGGTGTCAGTAGATAACTGGGTTGTGTTCAAGGCTGCTGCATCTATAGCCCACCTGGTCAAGGTAAGATTTTTTTGCTTTGAATCACACAGGTTTCAGTAGATGCATCTGTCAGAAATGAGAATGTCACCAAGAATGATAACTACAGTTATTGATGAACAGAAATGATAAAGGTTATAAAATATTATTTCAAAGCTTACAAAATTGTTTTTGCTTACGTTATTTAAAAAAAAAAATGAAATAAAGAGAAAAGAGATCAACTCACAGAGCAGGACCATCACAATGGGCATCAACAATGTCTGCTACAGAATGAAGCATGTTATGTAAGGTTGGAACACCTACTGTGAAATGATAAAATCCTAAAAGGAGGGAAACTCGCTGGATTTTCCACTGAAATCATCTGGCCGGTATTGGGCTGCAGTGATGGTTAACATGTTCATTTTTTTGTGTTAATTTGTTTAAACTACAATGAATAGACATATAATGTTGCTCTTTAGATTGCCTGATATTACAGTGGTCTCTGTCTAAGAGCCCGCCGTTCTTGTGAAACGGAATTTTTTTAATGTAATTCATCCACGTAAGAGCCCGATTTCAACTAGAAAATCCGCCTGAGAATGGTCTCCTTACCTGACAGATTTATTTTTAAATGCAGCTGCCACCTAAACTGCCAGAAACAGTCAGTCGCCCTGCTTTTGTTCTCGAGTTAGGCCGTAGCCATGGTGGAAAGCAAAGCCCCTCCCCTCAACCCACCCCCGTTTTGTTCCCCTAGGCCTGTTTGCATTGACGCATTAAGCCTCTCATCTCTCGAAGCATGCTCATCCACCAGCCCCATCCCCTACCTGAGTCTTAGACCCGTCATAATTGGCTCAGATGAGAATGATCTCAAAGTTTTTTCTCTTTTCTTCTTTTTAAACAAAAAAACATCAAGCGAGTAATGCCTAATTATCAGTAAAGATCAAAAGTTGATTTCTTTTTCTTTTCCTCAGGACTTGCGCCAACAGCTGGACCAGCTCTTGACAAAGAAAATCACAAGGCCAGGAGGCACTTCCTGGGACACTGCAGGTTCTGAGGGTGCTCTGGTGACTGCCATTGCTGATCTCATTACTATGGGAGATGAAGGCTACGGTCAACAAGGGCAACATGTACAAGGAAGTATAGGACAACAGTCAAAATAATCTGCAGGGTTTTTTTTTGTTTTTTTTTTTCAATTTTGAACTTTGTACAATGTTCTACTTTTTACTAAAAGCTCAAAAAAAAATTTGTAATGTTCCTTTAAGGCCTATAATATTGAAAGAGCTGCGTGTTTCTTCTTTCTTGTTCAGTGATGTGAAATTTAACTGATTGAATTACCTCCTATACAGGGTGTAGTCTGTTGATGTTTATTTCCTCGGAGAATATTCTCGTACTTAGATGCATATGGGCAGAGACAAAAAAAAATGCATTAAACTAAGTGTCTTCCTAAGGACACTGCACAGCCAACTTGGCCAGGATTCAAACACCTGAACTTCCATTGCTAGTCGAAAAGCCTAATATTAGGCCATGAAGCTACCCTTTGTATAAAACATTTGCTATGTAATATAGCTAAGAAAGTGTGGAATGGTTGTAGCATTTGCAAGAAACAGTATGGAAAAAAGTCTGATTTAATATCTAAACGGAAGAATCCAGATTTGCTGTCAAATGTTTTGATGAAATATGTTTTGGTTTACCTGAATTATTACTTCCAACAGTTTTGTTCCATTTTTTGGCTAAGCAGGTGTTACTTGTAATTTTGTGTGTGTGTCCCATCCTTTGTAAGATGCCACAACAAGACCATAATGCTCTTGTTCATGTCTTTTATGCCCATTTTTTCGTCCGAGGGTTTTGATCTTAAATGTGACCCAACTGCTCTTAGCTTATTGATAAAGAAAAGTGGTATACTCTCTAAAGCATATTAACTGGTTTATTTTTATTTGCGAAATTAAAGGAAGTACGAAGTTCTCCGATAAAGC
This sequence comes from Bullina lineata, assembly GCA_039654405.1. NCBI lineage: Eukaryota > Metazoa > Mollusca > Gastropoda > Bullinidae > Bullina > Bullina lineata. Next base: position 2,121 of record JBDFRD010327047.1, on the reverse strand, counting down.
AAAATGATTGGTGAATTTGTCTTAAAATATGAAGAATTCACATTTCTCCCTTTATATGACTAAGGCCTGCTAAATTTTAACAGTGCAGCACAAAAAAGTGGATCTAATCCTCAGTAGGATAAAATATACAAGTAATAGTATATTATGCAATTATGTCTGAAACATGGTCTTCAAAGGTATTTCTGTAGAGAACAGAAGAGTTAGAGCTGATTGTGAGATTTGCATTCTCATTGACTTGTTACTAGTTTTTTCAGGAGGTGGCTATCATAGTTTTTTGCATCAGCAGGTGACTATTTTAATTATTAATAGTTTTCAACCTCTCCTGAGCAGTAATTTTATTTCAAATAATAATAATAATAATACATGTATAGTAATGAAGATGATGATAACTATGAAAATATGGTATTAGCCTAAAGGATGTTGTTCAGATCAGTTATCAGCTCATTGTAACAAGATGTATTTGTGTTTTCAGACTAAATACTCGAATCAATTTTAGACAGCATCCATGTGATATACTTTGTGAGTTTCAGTATGAGACTTCTTCTGGCACTGTCTCTTGCTCCCAGATCTTGTGTAGGAATGGGTGTAGCATCTCAGTTGAAGTCTGGATGTCTGGATGGTGGTATTCCATCTGGACCCACTGCTTTGCCTGACCTAAGGGACTTGATAGCTTTGGTGATCACTGCTTTAGTGGGGGGTTGGTGTTGATGTCAAGGAGCTTGGTTTGTGGTGGGATGTCCGGCAGGGCTAGTGGTGCATCGTTGAGTGTTTAATTAGAGTGCTCAGCCCATCTTTGTCTCTGTTCATCTTCGCCTGAGATGAACACTTCTTCTAAAATTTCATGTTTTGGAATGTTTTTCTTTTTTTAATCAACAAAAAACACCCACCAGCATACATGAATTTTTGTTGTATAAATTAAGGATTGAACTTTTGTTATACTTTATTCATGTCCCGTTATGATGATATTTCAAGTTTCTCATTGTATATATGTTGTAGAGTGAAGGGAAACAAAAATAAACTAGTATATATATATATTAATTTATCTATCTTGTAATGATCCACTTGCTGATGTAGAGGTATTGAATATATTTGTGGTTACCTTGTGATGAATAAGATTGCTTTATCATTTTTTAATTAATTATCACTGTACAGCAGATTGAAGTCGGTTGTAAAAATAAAGGAAAAAAATGTTGAAGTGCTGAAGTAAAAGTGACCCACATTAGATCATATGAAAATAAAATATTGGAAAGATAAGTTGTACAGTGCCTCACATTAGCACAACGCTAAAGAAAAATTGAAGAATTTTACAACTAATGTAATATATATGTCACAATTATGTCATTAAAACAATTATGGATATTAAAACCTCAACATAGCTACTTTCATCATTTTAAAAGAAAAAAAGTCAATTGCATTCCAACCACTGCTTAAACAATCATTTCAGAAATGGAGGATGTATGACATATGTACATGTACCAGAAATGCCAATTGTGTGGGTTCGCCGTAAGAAATTACTGTTTACGGGCAGTTACAGCCAAATTACGGCGTTATAGCAATGACATACAGTGTAATATACGCTTTTAAATTGCCGTTGCGTTCTCTGGTGTTAACCTTGTACGCGGTAACATTACTCTTTTGGGTCCTCATTTTACTGTGAGTTTAGCTTGTGATTACTCCAAGCCTCAAACGGGGTTGGCATTCTGATGTACTTTGATACTGCTAACGTGCAATAATGCGATGAGAATTTGTCTTCTTGGGTGAACACACCAACGAAAGCGGACCTCTGGTGTGAACGTAAGTGTAACAGTGGATTTCATCTCCACTCGTTCTTGTTTTGTCATTTTCACGAGCAGAAAGTAAACGGTAAAGTAAGCAAGACGAGACTGCATTAAATTCGTTTCCTATTTTCTATTCTTGTTTTGCAAGGTGTAAGCAGTTTTCAATATGGCTTTTAGAGTGATCTACTTAAAATTGCACGCTCAGTTAGTATACATAGCCTACAAGCATGGTGGAGTGAGTGAGTGTGTATGTGTGTGTGTGTGTGTGGGGGGGGGGGGGGTGAGGAGGATGAGAATGAATTGGTGGTGGTGGTGTTGGTGGAGTGTGTGTGTGTGGGGGGGG
>JBDFRD010326936.1:0-10326 GCA_039654405.1 Bullina lineata | reverse complement strand
TCCCCAGCAGAATAATATCCCCGTACCCAATTCGCACCTGGGTGTGAAGAGGAAAATGGTGTAAATTGTCTTTCCCAAGGACACAATACGGTCACCTCCTGGATTCGAACCCTGGACCATTGGATTAGGAGTCCAACGCTCTAACCATCGGCCACCGCGCCACTCAAAGCCTTCAATACAGTATCTAACGCCCTGGCGTGATGGGTGGGTGGGAGTAGCCTGGTATCTCCTGTAACAGTGAATAAAAAAGAATGGCAGAAATGAACCTCCTTAACTTTTGGACTGCCAATCGACGAAAACTGCCAACATAATGTTGTTCCTTCGCTGGATCCTAATTCCAGTCTTTAATTATTAATTATTTAACGTAACACCCACTTCTTTTCGGCACAAATGAAGAACAATATTTCTGAAACATTTTTGTTTACTATGTTCTTTTCATTATTTCATTTTTTTAACGAATTTTTGCTAGGATTTAGCTGCAGGTAGCTGGCAATGAACGGGTTAATTCTGTGATACTCCTTTTGTCAGTCGCCTTTTTTGTCACAATCTTGCGACTCTGAACTTGCCACTGCCGTCTGGGGGCTCATAATGAAGATTCAGGCTGACACTGTCGTCTTACTCTGCATGCGAGCAAGAGGAGACTCTGGAACATGTGCTACAAGATTGCCCACTGAAAGAAATATGGCCACTGCCAACAATAATTTCAAGGAAACTATAAGAAAATTTGGAAGACTAGTATATACAACGACGTCACATGTCGAAAAAAACAAGACTGAATTCATTTTCATCCCCATAGTAGTCCTACTTATTCACCTTTTGCAACAGTCGTCATATGAACGATGACATACATGTAGTAGGTAGAACTCTATACATTTACAGGTATTCAAGGAAAAAAGTAAGTTCCTTTAAGACCTATGATGAGACCCATAGAGCCGGAGCTTATCCCGGTTTCGGTAACGTGAAGCGGAACGGATGATTTTTACATCATCTCCGAGACAGGACGCTAGTGTGTCGAAGGCTTACTTCTCCAGCAGAATATGCCGGTACCCAATTCGCACCTGGGTGGGGAGAGGAAAAAGGGTGTAAAGTGTCTTTCCCAAGGATACAACACAGTCACCTCCTAGATTCGAAACCAGTACCCTTGGATTAGAAGTCTAACGCTCTAACCATTTGGCCACCACGCCACAGATGGTGGATGAGATGAAAGTTAATTATCAGATCTAGCTATTTTACTATAAATACTAAGTTGAACAAAAGATGTATGGGGTTTAAAAAAATTGTAGAATCTGAATTTTTTCTACATAGCTTACCTTATTTCAGAATAAAGATTGTGTTTGACCTCGGATAAGTGCACAAGAGTTATTGAATATTATCTGTGCCGTTACAGTAGAAATGATTTTGGGTAGCTTTCAAATTCAGCTTGAAAAGGCACAGCCATTATATTTTAAAATGATGGATTTAGAAGGTGCAGCCTCAACAGGAAGAAATTCTTGGGTGGTCTAGATATTCAACTTATCAAAAGTTTGTGATATATCAGACATGCCAACCCCATTTGAGGCTTGGAGTAATCACGAGCTGAACTTGCAGCAAAATGAGGACCCGAAAGAGTAATTTTACTGCATACAAGGATAACACCAGAGAATGAAGAACACAACGGCAATGAGATTTAAAAGCATATATTAATTAATTCCTTGCTGTAATGAGGCCGTAACTGCCCGTAAACCGTAAATTCTAATGGCTCCCCATAATTTCTTACGGTGAACCCGTAAAGTTGGCATGTCTGATATATTCTTAAAAGAGGAAGCCAAATGAAGTAGGTATACGCACAAGTGAAGTGGGGTGTCTCCGTAGATGTTAGCCTCGTGCGGCAAAGCCTCATGGTCCAACAAGTAGTGTAGCGGGACTAGATGCCCAGACTTGCAACAGAAATGTAGAGGTGTGTGGCCCTCGTCATCCTTCACATTTACTGCACGTCAGATGTATGAAAAGGGAGTTGGGGAATAAAAGAGATACAGTGTGATAAACAAAATTCTTCAACAAAACAAGACTAAAAAAAATATGAATTAATTTTTCAGAACCATCAGAATATTGTCCAGAAATTTATTTGAAAAAGGCTTTCTGGGGTGGTCATTATTTCACATCAGCTTAAGTTGAGGCAGTTAGAAATGATTACAAGGCAGAAGAAAAGATTGTTGTAATAACTCATATTTAGGCTTAGTAGAGGTTATATGAAAAACAATATTTAAAAAATGAGGGGTGGAGAAGGAAGACAAAAAAAATGCATCAATAACAAAGGGAGGAAGAGAGAGAGTGAGAGGAAGAGAGAGACAGAGAGGAAGAGAGAGACAGAGAGGAAGAAAGAGACACAGAGGAAGAGAGAGACAAAAAGAAAGAGAACAGGGTGGAGACTTAAAGGAAAGAGGCAAGCAAAATGATTAAGACTGAGAATCAGTAATAAAAACATTGATAGCCTTACCATCTGCTTTTTGCTGTGACGTGCCTTCAACCAACAACTGTAAAACTTTGAGGTTGGCTTTGGAGCTAGCCAGGTGAATAGGCCGGTCGCCCACACTCCCACTGATGTTAATGTCTGACCCGTTACTAAGCAGCAGCTCTACTACCTGCAGAGATAAGAAATTCATCTTCATCATCATCTTCATAATTTTGTAAAAATAAAAAGAACAGCATCATGACTAATGTTATTACTATCATTATCATCATTGCCCCTCACCCTTATCAGGGTACAGGCCACACACAAGGGATTTCCCCTTTATTCTGTCCTGGAATACCTTTGCCAGTTCTGACCATGTTTGTCCTAATGTTATTACTAGCCTTTGTGATAATATATAAGGAAGCCGAAAAAGTGGTAATTTATTCAAGTTGTTTCAATGATATTGAACACTTTAAATAACATGATTTTGGCTTAAGTGGGATTCAGTCAAAAAGCACATGCTTTAAGACTTTTGACTTAAATCAAATAAGAAAGTCTTTTCACACAATCTCAAAAGTAAAAATAGTTACAGGTTATAAGGACAGCTCTTTCACTAATCTCTTTTACTTCATCCTATTAAAACTAGAATCTAGTATAAAAGTCTTTTGGCCAACAATTAAAAAGAAGCTATATATGTAAATCTGAAGACGTACCGATGACATCATACATTGATAAAAAAAGGACTGGCAGTCTACGTGAAGAAAGAAAAAGACAACACTCTTAAAGCCTCTAACCCTAGTCCTGCTCAATGGAATGTGTCAGAGTGCCAGGGCAGATTTCTCAAACGTTTTCACGTGAGGGTGGGACAATTGCACCAAATGATAGTTTCTTTATTCCCCTTTTGGGATACATACAAAGAAAATTCTCGAATTCAATGTTTTTTAGTTTTTTTTTCATATATTTTGCCTTTTTGTAATTTCGACGTATAGTTGTTGGGCAGTCCTAGGGTTAAGGAACTAGTTACAGGCTGTTGTTTATTTCTAGGCCAAAATCCACAAGAGATCAAACTGAGGAACTCTGCATAGTAGAAATTTCCTTTCAAGTCATCCTCAAACCTGAGGAGGAAGCCATCACTGAGACTTCCAAAAAAAAACCTACCTTCTCATGGCTGAAGTGGCAGGCGATGTGCAGAGGAGAAAATTTCACCAGGTCTCCTTTGTCAATTTCTGCTCCACTCTCTAATAAAGTCTTGGCAATCTGTCCAGGAAATAAATCCATACATCATATCATCATCATGAACCTGTTACACCAATGTTGGTGTGTAGGGCAGCAACAAAGCTCCTTTATTCCAGCCTGTCCTTTGCTAGCTTTATTAAGGATCCCCATGTTTGTCCCATGGCGTTCATTTCATTTTCCACTGTCCTTCTCCATGTCGTTCTTGGTGTTCCTCTCGCTCTTTTGCCATCTGGAGCCCAGTGGAGTGTTCTTGAAATGGATTCTGGCTCCCTTCGCAACATAATGTCTAATCCATCTCCATCTTTTCCTTGTGACAATGGTCACCGTACAGTGGTTACTTAGTCAGGCTGTTGCTTTGTGCTTTGCTTCACAGTATATTATTTGACAATATGCCCTATTGCAGTTTCACTCTTTTCCTTCTTATGGTGCTCTTCTGTCTGTTCATCTTCTTCTTTTGATGTTTTGTAGATCTTATCTTCTTTTTCTATGTCATTTTTGTAATACTCTTCCACTTTCTTTCTGCTCTTCCCTTTTCTTTCTTTTTTTATATATTTTTGTACAAACGTCTCCATATGAAAAAGTCAATCCACTATTGTAGGTTAAAAAATACTTGCAATCAGGACACCCTTTTGAGTTAGTAGCAGAGGAAGAAAGAGAAAAGAATATTCACTTCTATTCTTTATGTTCTTTCCTGTTTGATCTATGCCGTCTTTACTTTACTTTCACTTTATCATTTACTGTCATCTGTTCACCATAGAAAACAGAAATGTCGAGCAATGGTTCTGTTAAGTGCTCCTACTTTGGTAGAGATGTTATTCTTTATGTGACTTATTTTCTCAGCTGGTACCGATGTGTATGATTTACGTTAATACAATATACTGAACTGTTCTCCTTAGTGAAGTGCATAAACAGAGAATGCAGAGCTTTCAGAAACAACTGAAAAGCCTTCTACTCACTGTAGGCTTATTCAAGGAGCTGCTATGAAAACGAAGAATAAAAAAAAATAAATGGCAGACAAACAAAGCCACGCAATATTTTAAAGCTTAATGTTTAAATTGCAAAATAATAAAAATAAAAGTACCAACATTTCCATCTTTCAAAGGTACCGTGGACAACAGAAACATGGTCAAAGATATCGTATTTACATGGAAAATATGAGTAAAAATTGAAGGCAAATAATGAGTAGTTACACTGCTGGAATACTGGAATAGGAAGTAACACAAATGAAATGTGGAAAAAGTGCAGACAAAAATAAAAACCAGTCTCAAACAGTTATAACTATTTTTCAGTCTTAATCGATTTGAGTAATCAGTATTGTGAGACTTAGCCCAAACTTAAGTGTCCAAGACACATACAACATCGTGTAACCAGATAATTATAAGCTGATTTAAAAAGGCATTAGAGAATGCCCGTTTCTACAGTCTGTATTGAATACAGTTCGTAATGCGTGCCTACCGGAAGTAACTTTTACGGTCCCACTTAGTGAATGCCCTATCAAACAGAGCTTAACGCCGCGAAAGGACGTAATCAGAAAGTGGAGCCTACTTTCGTGTTTTTAAAATGAATTTCCTTTGTTTTTCTTTAGAACACAGACAAGTACACACCTTTGTGGATTCAGCTCCACTTTCCGAGTATGTCCTGTGATCTGTTTGACAGAGCGTTCACTTTGTGGGACCGTAATAATTACTTCAAGTGGGCATGCATTACAGACTGTAGAAACCGGCATTCTCTAATGTTTGTTTTGGAGGTTTTTTTCAGCTTAACTTCATCAATTGAGAAATTATAGGTCATGCAGAGATATGAATCAAATGTCATGCTCTTCAGAAAATGACCACCACTGACCTCATGATGGCCACACATGGCTGCAATGTGCAAAGAGGTCACACCGCTGTGGCCCTTTTGATTGACATCAGCACCGTTTGCCACCAGCATTTCCACCTGCTCCCAATCACCCTGGTTAAAGATAAATAATAATTAAAGCACCTTGAACATTTTGTCTTACAAGTTGCAATCAATAAATGCAAAGTAGCAAACACAACTAAATGAATCTATCCCATGAAAATATACAAAGACAAACCAAAGTTCGACAATACGGTCTTCAAAGGGTGAAACAAAAGTGAAGCCCAAGCCTATCTGGTCTTTTTGGACTCCGAGACTGTGTTTCTTTAATGCGGCTTGGACTTCGCTTTTGTTTCACCCTTCGAAGACAGTAATGTCGAACGTTGGTTTAAAAAAAAAAACATTAAGAAGAAACATAAAGAGCATGCAGACAAATTGTACTTACCCGATATGTGGAGAGATGCAAGGGAGAGAACTGGTTTTTACTCAGCACATTCACTTTTGCTCCTTTCTTTATGAGATTTTCCAGCTGAGAGCTGGGTGCTGTATTTCAAGAAATGAAAGAAAAAACGGGTTTGAAAATTGAAAGAATACAGAGAGTCCCTCCATCCACTGTCTCTATACTCGCCATGAAAAGAAAAAAAAAGATGTACTCAAGATTCCCGTACTCTGAAAGGTAAAATGTCCTACTAGAAGGCATAGCATAGTAAAGGAAAGAAATAAAGAAAGAGAAAAAAAGGACAGAAAGAAAGGAAAAAGAAGGAAAGACAGCACAAAGAAAAAAATACAGAGAGAAAGAAAAGAAAAAAAGAATGGAAAGAGCCAAAAAAGAAAATGAGAAAAATGGAAAGAGCGAAAGAAAGAAGAAACAAAGAGAGTAAAAATAGAAAAGGAAACAAAGAAAAAAAAATGGAAAGAAAGATGACTCAAGTCCCAGCTCACCGCCAGCCAGACAGCTGATGTGGAGCAAGGTAAGGCCAGTCTCTGTCTTCTCCTGACATGAATTCTCGTCCAGTAACTTGGACAGTTGGGGCGGCTCTGATGGACTGGGGACAAGTTCAATGTGCATTTAACAAATATAATAAGTTCCTTTTTAAAGGCTAACGAAGCCCATAGAAGAGCCGGAGTTTATCCCGGTTTTGGTAGTGTGAAGCGGAACAGATGATTTTAACATCATCTCTTTGACAGGATGCTTGTCTGTCATAGGTATACTTCCCCAGCAGAATATGCCGGTACCTGATTCGCCCCATGGGTGGGGAGAGGACAAAAGGTTTCAGTGTTTTTCCCAAGAACACAACATGTTCACCTCCCGGAATCGAACCCTGGACCCTTGGATTAGGAATCCAACTCCATAACCATTCAGCCACCGCTATTGTATAATATAATGTTTATGAATCTTAAAAAAAAACTGAAGTGAGTGATGTGTAATGGAGACAGCTCCACCTTTGTGCCACTTCCAGTTTCCAGGCCTTAATTTTGTTGCCAGTATCATTTTCTTGTATGAATGAAAGTTTTCTCTACAATTTTCTTGCTACTTCTTCGCAATTAACCTCCATCAAAAAAAAATTCTAGAACTCCACCAAGATAATGGTAAACCTGAAAAAAATTGGCATACTGTATGGGAGATGTTCAGTTAGTACTGTATGTTGTTTTATGCTACTCAAACCAGGTTAAAAGCCCTATTTCAAGGGGATATATAATATTACTATCATTTTTTATTGTTTTGCTCTTTTTTTTTAAACAGAACTAGTCTGAAAATATATCTGGCTTTTTAAGTGTGTCTGTATGATCTGTACAAAGGGAGACTATCTAAAAAAAAGTTGTTTTTTAAGTTGAGGTGAATATTACTTTATAGAAGTTATGATGGACAGTAGGGCCTTTGATATAAAAATGGCTTGCACTAAAGCCTCAGGCTTTTATAAGCTTGTAGGAAGGAAGGAGCAGGAGGAAGAGAAGAAGAAGACGAACATTCTTCGTAGGTGAATGAGGAAAAGGAGGATGAAATGAAGAAAAAAAGGTTTTAAATGAGTTACATACTTTGCAGCAGCCAACTGAGTTTCAGTCCATTCCGTGTCTTTGGGACGAAGCTCCTCAATGACCTTTGACCTGAACAAGGCATAACTTTCACTTATTTTCTTCTTTAGTTCATCTGAAGAAAAATATTTAAAATGTGCAAGTTATGAATATAATTTTAAAAATGAAATAAAGCTTATATATAATAAATAACATTACAATAGATTATATAAATATAATTACAACACGTTTCCATGTTAAGGTTGATGAGGCCACTGAGACAAAGGAAAGAAAACCTAGACTGAATGTTTTTTCAAATTTTCCTAGGTCAAAAACACTGCCTGGACACAAAATTCAATCCATCAACACAATTGATCTGACACAGTCCTGCACTGCTACTAGATTGGACTTTATTTATTGCTCTTAATTTATTTGACTAGACTGTTATACGCCAAAATATATTCTGCCTAAAAAAATGTATGTTATCTGTTTACATTTGTACCCACTTTCATAAATTTCTTTCTCTCTCTTTCTCACCCATATTCCCCTTCCCCCTGTCAGCTTCTATCAAACATGGCAAAATTACAAAGTTGTTGTGAGTAATACGCAACGTGTCTAAATCTAAGACTAAGAATTTACTATGAAAAATATGATAATGACAACAATACCTAAAGGCCTATATAGATGGTCGAAAAGAAAAAATGATTTTAAAGTTAACTGACCTGTGCAGGAAATAGTTGGCCGAGATTTGTAGTTCCCCATTGGGGAACTATATTTTAAACTATTTCTTTGCTAAATTCTGAGAAGAAGATTTAGCATGGATCCTGTACTTGGAGATTTGAAATTCTAGTCTCAGCCTTCTATGAAAGCCCTCCTTATTGCAGCAATCCCAATGTACTGCTGGTCAATGAAGGATCATCATCATTTAACCGTTGTCATGCTGAAAAAAAATAAAATATATATATAAAGAAGAACATTCTAAGAAAAGAAAAAAGAATTCAGTTTAAAGGTCATACACAAATTTTGAATGCTGGAAAAGAACAATCCACAAATCTTTTTGAAAACAATGAAACAGAGGGAATGAATATAGGCCTACAGCACCACTATTCATAATTGACTGACTGGACAAATTTCACTGCCCTTCCATCTATAGAATTTAGCTGCTATAAATCCCATAATACTAACAAAACATGAATTCTATTTCCACAACTTCTGGATTCAGTGTTGTCTGCAGTCTGAAAAAGAGTGTAGATCTATACCCCTAACAATTATGTCCACATTTACCTCTCTAAACTCTGTACTTTTATATGCGTATCATAATAATAAATATTTGAGCCCATTATTTACCTCAGTGGGTCTTCATGAGACTGAAATAAAACTACGAGTATCATAAGTAACAAATCAAAACTTTTTGTCTCTGTCACTTCCTTTTGGACCCAGAAACTTTAAATTGGAAAAATATAAATTATCAAACATGAAATCAACTAGTCGATGTTAACATAATGAAAGGGCGTTTTCAGAGTCTTCTTCATCAGTTCATAATTATAAACTGATGTGGGCCCTAGAGTCTACTCCCCCTTGTCATCATCACAAAAACATTAGTCATTCATTCATTACAATCTTGTTAGAGAGTTATTATAGACTAGATTCTATAGACTCTAACCATTAGAAGTGTTAGTTTATGAAATTATGTTTACAATTATGAGAAACCCAAATTGCTTAGGCATGTTTACCTATCGAGTGCTCAATTTTTCATAGAACTATTCTGATATTCGAAATGAATGTCAACAAGGCCCCTTTCTCCATCGTCATAGCAGTCTCAGTCGGTCTCATCTCTAGATTCTACTTCGTCCTCTTTTCCATTGCTACATTTTTAGTAACTCTGAGGCGAGTGCAAAGTTAGGTGAAAATAAAATAGATCCATAATTATCTTTTTATACTGTAGATTGTTTTCTTATACAGTCGAAAAGTATCAAAGACTGTTTAGAGTCTATACCCTAAAACATTGGATCAAAATTGGAGCAGACAAAAACTCAATATTTTATTCGAATTTTGTAACTTTTTCTTGATAATGTTTTTAAATAACTATACTTGCAGTACAAAGTTATAATATTTCTTAAAATAGATATCGATAATTCAACTTTTCATTTTGGGCTACCATAGTCCATGTATCCATGTTTGTTCAAGAGTCAATCTGAATGATGAGTTCCTCAGGAGTTCTAAACTTTAACGTCGGGGTTTTGGGCCACGTCGACAGTGGCAAGACTAGTTTATCTAAAGCACTTAGCACAGTCGCTAGCACTGCATCTTTTGACAAGAATCCTCAAAGCAGAGAAAGAGGAATAACTTTGGATTTGGGATTTTCTTCGTTTGTTGTCTCAGTGCCAGAGAGCAAGAAAGACGCTTTTCAGGATTATCACAGTATTCAATATACACTTGTTGATTGTCCAGGACATGCTAGTCTTATCAGAACTGTCATTGGAGGTATACATGAATAGGCTGTTATTCCGCAACACCCTGTGCGAGTAAAATATTGTATCTGCGACACCCTGTTGCGAGTAGGCCTACATGCGGCTACAGGGAGGACGTCAGCCAGGCGCTGATTGGCTAGACCATCCACTCTCTAATTTAGCCCGTTTAGCCTTTGTCCGCGCGGCCCGCTGCGTCCCAATCAACTGCGCGTCAAACACAAGTACACACAGGCAATCTTTGGGTTCTACTATAATAAGTTTTAGCTTGAAAGCCTCAGATGCTGATGCAGATTTCTAGTTTTGCCATCCTTTTCTCATGGAAGTGGTGTTGGCTGA
>JBDFRD010326826.1:0-10328 GCA_039654405.1 Bullina lineata | reverse complement strand
GTTTCAATCTGCCTTTGTTGCTGAGATTACTCTGACCACGTTGATTAAATCCTACTCAAATATATATATAGTATAGAGTATAGATAAAAGAAAGAACAAAAATGATTTAATCACTCAGGACTGAATGTGAAATGTGTGCACATATTATTATGCTTGTTTGATCTACAAACAATTTACATGAGTATTTTGTGCACTCTGTTATGAGCAGATCACTGTCTAATTAAAGTTTCTCAACAAGGGAGTGCATAAATTTAAATTTGGAAGTTTTCAAATTATTATGTCGGGCCTACATATAAAATACTTTCCGGTTATACAGGGTGCACAAATAGTTCAGAAATTTTCTTGGGGTCAGGGCTCAAGTGAAGTTGGGAACCGTTGATCTAAAAAATACAACAATGTGATCAAACCCCATGAGTGTGTCCATTACCAAAAACATGAGTAGGGGCAGGGCAAAATGTTCTTTTGAAATTTAAAATAATAAAACATTCTCTAAACTTTCAGATAATATTCTCTCCTCAGTAAGGGCTTGTCAAAGGACAAAATATGTAAATATTTCATATGTTATAACGTCAATCTAAGTAATAATGAGTAACACTACATTCATAATTATAGGCTAAGTCTGGGTTGGGCATTACCATCATACAATCACACATAGATCTACATATCATAGTGATGCCTGCGTGACGAAAATCAAATAGCATCAATAATAACTGCAAGTCAGGCATACCTCCCGAGCTCTTTTCCAATATCAAAATTATCTTCAAATGTCGTATCTTTTATACTTTCTTGAAACCAGTATTTCTGATATTCTGAGTGTGGCATTTTTGAGGAAGTGAACTTGACGATGATCTGTGCGAGTGCTGGATTCGGGTTAAATGGTATTTATAAACTGATAACACAATTCCACCTGTGGTGTCTTATTTTTATGGCATTACGTTGATATAAGTGCAACAGTATTAACATTTCATATTGAATTTAAGTTATAATGTTTTGCGTCGTGCATACAAGTTACCACCGACGCCACTATTGTTGCTACGACACGTTGAAAACATGAATCTGATAAGAGAAGGAATAAGTATAGTTAGGAAATGTAGTTTACGCAAGAAATATTTAAAATGCTCTAATTCTTACTGCAATTACATCGAACTGATGAATTTATTGTTTGTGCTGTGATAAAATGGAATAGCAAATAAACATTAGTTCTTTTTGTTTTTTGCATAAGCACTGTTTGAAATAGATTCATGTTTTTGTAAGAAAGGTCATTGGCATTGACCTGGTGATCTCATTCTCAACATGGCCGTGAGATTGCCTCACACACGATAATGATAATAAACATGAATTCGGTGCTAATAATTAATCGTATTAGTTTAATAGGAAGGCATTCATTGAAAGGTTAGTCCATTTTCTGTCAAAAACTTTCGAACCACATACCATGAATTATGATAAAATGATAGATCTATTAAATTCTAGATTGAATCGAGAAGATTTATTGAGACGGTCGTGATCAAATTGCTTACATTCACAACGCAGGCAGGGGTCAAGCAACAGGGTTTGTCAGAGCACCGGGGTCAATATATTAAGATATATGAAATGTCAAAATTTTATAATATGCAAATGAATTAGGATATAAGACCTATAAAGAACAAAACAGATTGTCAGAGCCAGAGCTTACTCAGAAAAAATACTTTTGGGGATCAGGTGCTGTCATTTGCTCTCCTGCCTTTGAGCCTTGATTCTTGTGATCAAGTCCAAGTGTCTTTTGTCTTTGTTGCATTTCTTACATCACTCGTAGGCCTACTTGGCATGAGTTGAGTAAAAGAGATAGATCTAGATCTATCTCAAGATGAGAAAAAATTAAAACAATTTTTACGAGGAGTAGCACAAATGTGGTGTCCCTAATTCATTTGTCAACAGTTAGTCTACCCAGAGAAGAAAACATAATAAAAATAAATTATAACAGTCAGCATTTTCTTGCTAATTAATTCATAATAAAACTCATGGTCCCACAGATTTCATTTTAGCTGCTGTCTGCTGTTTGATAATGTTTTGGTCCTTTGTCAAACCCACAACCCCTGTACAAGGAAATGGATTATGGACAAATTAATGGGAATCACGTTCAGCAAACTAATGATTTTTTTTTTTGGCACAACTATATCTAGGTCTAGAGATCTAGGCCTATAGCATCTATAGTCTATAGTCTGTGTCACTTCGTTTATAATGACCTAAGAAAATGCACAAAAATTCAACGAAGGAGCATAAAATGCATCAGAATTATTGCAAACCAAACATGTCACTTTTATGTTATATGTTTTGAAGCATAGACTATAGATCTATTACTCGCCAAGAAACTTTGTATTTTATTAATAACTCTTATTAATAACTTCACAATGCACAGTTACAAATGTTAACAGCATTCTTGATGAGATTGTGAAGAATAACACTTTTGGCTGTGCTACAGTCTATGGTGGTGTTTGCCTAAACTGAACTTGCTTACTTTGAACATGAATTAATTAAGTGAAACATATTTTGAAAGACTGACATTTGCCTCTTATTCCATAAAAAAAAAAAAATCGGCAGTATTTGAACAGAAAAATCCCGATTTGCTTCTTACAAGTGCCAGAGCAGATTTAAATCATACTTGTCATGGCTTGACTTGATTTCTTTGTTTAATGTCGGTTTTCTGGTCCTGGATGCTTGCAGGTCCAATATCGCGACGTTATACTGGTCATGTCTTCACCTCATCACATTTACAAGCCTGTAAATAATAATACAGTCTTCTTCCTTCAAGTTGGAATAAATATTGGTGCAGACCAATATGGGGAACAAGCATTCTGAGAGTCGGTGAATCCGACCTAGTTTGAGGCTATCTGCCTCAGTTGATTATTATAGCCATTGTTATGAGAAAAGGATGTCTGATCATGGAAGTGCATGGATGGCAGACCAAAAAGAGCATGACAAGTAATACATAGAAAATGAAAAATAAATATGAGATGTTTCTTTCTGGGAGGGTTGTAAGACAAAAAAAAAGAAGATAATTAATAAGCATCATCATTGCCCCTCACCCTTATCAGGTATAGGCCACACACAAGGGATTTCCACTTGAGATTCTGTCCTGAGATAACTTTGCCAGTTCTAAGATAATAATGGTTTCTTTAAAATATATTATTCATTATAAATCTTGCCTGATATTTTGATTCTAAGAACAGATCTGATTGCCAGTTTGCTTCTTAGCTGACACCAATTCTTGATTTAGCCATCGCTAATCATCTCCAATTATTACTTCCTCACATTACACGGCTTATATTATGAATAAGTTATCTTAAGTTGTTACTTTGGATTTTTTACTTTGAAATATCATTCCTTTAATGATATTTTATATTCTATTTTGCTGTTAATTATGTCTCTACTTTTTTTTCAAGATCTCAAATGGAACTTGGTTTTGTGTAGAACAGGCTGCTGTCATTCAGATTTCGGCAGCAAAAAAAGGTAAGCTGTATATTTTGGATTGTATATTAGTGCCACACTTTTGTAGAACATTTGTTACTTGCTTTTTATGTGTATTTCTTCTTACAAATTTGAATAATACCCTAAAAGTATTCAAACTTGAATTTTGTACATTGTGAAAATTACAGATTTAGTGAAGTTGACTCATGCTATCGCTAAGGAAATCATAGGAGACCTGAAAGATCGATTCTATGACAATTAGCCTGAAAGTTCTGTCAACCAATAATCCCATGCCAAATACAAAATGATGAAATTTCCTTTAGGCTATTTTTGTCAAAATATTGCAAGAGAATGTCCACAAATTCATGGAAATTTCATGGTTGTTATAAACTATCTTGCAATCAAAATGTCTTTCATATGCTGCAGGAGCTTCTAATCCAAACAGAATCAGCTGCAAAGCCAAAAAATAAGATGGAGACTTTTTCAAAGCCAAAAAATAAGATGGAGACTTTTTCAACTTTTAATTTTTTTCCCCCAAAAATATTTTGCTAAGATTGGTTGCAGTTCTAACTTTTTTGTTGTTGTAATATTTGTTGGAAAAGAAACTTATATTGTTCCTTTGATCCTCTTCTTTATTTCAGAATACACAATGGTAGAAAAGCCCAGCATCTGTGTCGACATGGCTTTTCTACGGTGGGACCTCGTTATCAAAGCTGTCTATATAAGTCCAACTATCTTATGAAACTGAGCGATGGAGAAATAGCTTTTAGATTATTAGGAAAACGTCATTTGTACAAAGATTCTTTGCTTCGTGATATTTCTATCTCTCGTTATGCAACACTGTCGTGTACGCCACCCTGTAGTCATAGTTATTTAAATTATCCTTCCCACTTTTTTGTGAGACAGTTTCAAACATCATCCGCACAATGGAAAGAGGAGTCCAAAGTAGAAAAAACTAAGAAAGCATTAAAAGAAAGTGCTAAAGAGGCTGAAGATGCAAAGTTAGCTGCTGCTGAACAGGCAACAACTGAACTTGTACCACCGAAAAAGACACTGTGGCAGAAGTTTGTTGGTGTTTGTAAACATTACTACCATGGATTTCGATTGCTATTCATAGACATGAGAATATGTGCAAAACTAGTGTGGCAACTGCTGAATGGAAAAACTCTAACAAGGAGAGAGTACCAACAGGTTTGTTATAAGTTTCTTTGATATGTTCTCTTAGTTTCTTGTCCACTTGTGTGTGATTTAAGAATAACAATATTTTTATTCAATGATGTTTATACATTGTAAAGATTTTTAGCCTTGAGATCTTGAAACTAAAATGAAAAGGCATTTCAAGAGATTATTAATTAAGGCTGGCTTTTTCATGATTGAAATTGACTTTACTGCTGCTTCATAATGTTTTTCTTGCACACTGTTGAATTTTCATTTTATCAAGTATTTTTTATTTATTTAATGTTTATCCGTTATAAGATAGGGAAAGAAAAGCAGAAAAACAGTCTAAAAATAGTCATACTCTTTCATTTAAGAAAGAATTCACATAATTTTTCTCTTGTCTCTTTCTTTCTTTCTTTTTCTCTTTCTCTTTCTCTCTCTATTTCATATCTTCTCTATGTGTGTAGTGTGTAACCAAAATGATTGCCCATGTCTTTCCCTTTAGCTGGTTCGTACAACTGCGGACATGTTTCGGCTGCTTCCAATGCTTGTTTTTCTCCTGGTGCCATTTGCTGAGTTCTTGCTCCCTGTTGCACTGAAGCTCTTTCCAAATATGCTCCCCAGCACTTTTGCAGAGGAAGCCACCGAGGTATGCTCCTTGTGTGTTGAGTTTATTAATTTATAGACTCTAATGATTATCATAAGTCCCAATTTTCATACACAATTTTTTTTTGCCTTTGCAATTATGAATCAGTTTGCTTTTTTTTTAAAAATATGAAAAGAAATAGAAATGGGGGGTTTTCTCTGTAAAATAAAGCCTTTAAAAATTCTTTCTTTTTTTTTTTTTTTTTGTATTTTAGAGTAACATTGCTGCATTTTCCGAAAGTATTTTTATCTTTATGTCACTTTAAAAATAGATTTTGGGGAATATAGGTATTTTTTTTTTTTTTGCTTTTAATACTTCTATAAAATTGCCTTTTAACTGCCAGACTATTTTCTATCACCAGTAATTGCCTCCTCATCTGTTTCCTGTATTCTGTCTGAATATTTGAGATCACATCTCTTTTGTAACTTGCTCCAGTTCTGTCATTTATTGTTTCAGTTGTTCTATAACATTATCTTACGCTTTTGTGTGCAACTTACTTGTTTCTCCTGTGTAAATAAATGCAACATTTGCATCATAATTTTCTAGAATAGATCCATCGACATTGTGCAATTAGGTTGTTTGACTTATGGTTTTACTTTGGATATTTTTTAAAAATTCATTTGGAAACTACAAATCTGTTTACATGCTCAACAGAAAGAAAAAGTGAAAAAACATCTGAAGGTCAAGATAGAGATGGCCAAGTTTTTGCAGAACACAATTAAAGAATCATCTGTACAGATCAAGAAAGCAGATGGTCAGACAGCGGAAACTTTTTCAGCTTTTTTGGACCAGGTTTGTTGCTTGTGTAGTAATGCTTCACAGAAGAGTAAAAACAATATTTTGTTTAGCAGAATTAGGAATATTAATTAAGTTGTGTGTAAATATTTAATAGATCTTTGTAGAGTAAATTGACAATACCATAGTCAAATTAATTTATTGTTTCTTGAAAGCATTAAAAATATAATCCTAGTATACTGAAATCTTAGACTTGCAGAGAGGCTTTCTTGATTCGAGCAAGTATTTTATTGTTCAATAAAATGATATACTCAGGTCAAGTTTGCTTAATCTATGTATCATCATCATTGCCCCTCACCCTTATCAGGCCACACACGAGGGATTTCCACTTCCTTCTGTTTCGGGATAGCTTTGCCAGTTTTGACCATGTTTGTCCTGTTCCTTCCTTGTCTCTCTCCACACATCTTCTCCACCTTTCCCTTGGCCTTCCCCGTTTTCGGGTTCCTAGGGGGTTCCACTGCAGTGCCTGTCTGGTGATGCTATCTGGCGATTTCTGTAAAGAATGCCCAATCCATCTCCATCTTCATTTTCCTAACTCTTCCTCTATGGGCACGTGCCCTGCTCTTTTCCACATTTCCTTATTCCTGATCTTATCTTCCCACTTGATCTTGAAAATCTTCCTTAGGCAACTGTTCACAAATGTCTGGATGTTCTTAAGGATGCTTTTTGTCGTTGTCCATGTTTCGCATCCATACATCAGGACAGATTTCACATTAGACTTGAAGAGTCTGATCTGTGTCTTGATTGACACTTTACTTGGTCATCTAGTTGTTGCTGTAGTGTCCACTGTATTCCATTTCTTCTTCCTTTGGTGATTTCCTTCATGATCCAGTCAATGGCCAGGATGAAGAGGAAAGGTGAAAGAAGGCACTCCTGTAAAGAAGAGGTCTGATATTGTGAAAGACTCTGCAGTTTGTTCCTTCGTATGAGAATTTCACTAAGTTGACTATTTTCTCAGGGATTCCGTAATGGTGCATGAGTTTCCACAGTACATTTCGATCCAAACTGTCAAACGTTTTTTCAAAGTCGATGAAGTTGATGATTAATGACAAGTTCCATTCCTTTGATTATTCCACAATAATCCTCAAAGTGGCTATCTGGTCCGCACAGGATCTGTTCTTCCTGAATTCGGTCCCTCAGCTTCTTATCTGTTACATCTTTTATTTGTTATATTTCAATAAATTATAGCAAGCGAAATTATTTCACTTCATTTTTTTTACTCTCTCATTTCTTTGATGTTAAAGATAAGAGATCAAGGAATCAAGCCCAAAACAAAAGATATCATGAAGTTTGCCAAGCTGTTTGAAAACGAGATTACACTGGACAATCTTTCACGTAAACAACTGCGGGCCTGTTGTACCATGTTGGGCATTACACCCATCGGAAGTGATGCCTTACTGAGATTTCTCCTTCAGATGAAGTTAAGGGGTCTCATGGCTGATGACAAGGTGGGAGTGTGTACCTGTGTCCTATTGAAAATCAGGGCTAATGGTTATTAGGCCAATTTTTTCTTTTTCTTTATCTGTATTGCAGTTTTGTAAAGGGAAGCTGATTCATTTTGTTCTTTTATTTTACTTACTCCTTTAGGAAGTGGAGAAGTTATGCATGAAGTTTCACAAGTTCAATATGTTGAAGTGAAAACAAATAATTGTAAGCAATAAAAATAATAAATAATCTTTTTCAACAAATTAGAAAAGTGACTGCTGCAGTGCTGGTCATATGCTGGCTCATAACTCAGGTTTAATTCAGCTCACATATTTACATAGAGTCAAGATTGCTCTTTGCTCCAATCACCCTTTTGTGTTCTTTATTGTAAGAGTCTTGTAATACGAGAATGTTTTACAGCTCACACATTCTAAATTTGTGTTTTCTTAAATCAGTAGTAAACATGGTAGTATAAATTACAGAACATGATCAGGTCCCACAGCATAGCTGTAGATTTGTGATATGAAGTAAAGACTTTTAACCAACACGTATAAACAAAGAGCAATTTTTAATCATAGAAGTAGCATTAGCTTAATTGTAACAAGTTCCCCATTCCCTTTTATGCAATTTATGCTTGGAGAGATTCGTGCTCAATTGCAATAAATTATTATTATTATTTTATAGTGAGGACTGGCTTTTAATAATATGTATCGTGAACATAATTTTCTTAGTGAACATGATTTTCTTTGTGATGGTTAAGTGAGTGCTGTTAAATATACTCAGCATAATTCTCTTATTGTTTCTTCTTTTTTTTTCCTTTTTGCTATTTTTTTCACTTCTCTTGCCTGCAGCGAGTTAAAGTATTTACACATGTACCTATTTTTATGCTACAGATGATCGAGAAAGAGGGCATTGATGCTTTGACAATAAGTGAGTTGCAGGCAGCCAACAGAGCCAGAGGAATGCGGGCACTGGGAGTTCCTGAAGAACGCCTGAAGGATCAGCTGCAACAATGGCTACAGCTGCATCTAGTGGAGCAGATCCCAACGTCATTACTGCTGCTGTCTCGAGCTTTGTACCTCCCTGAAACATTGTCCACAGAGGAGAAGATTGGGGCTACCATCACACAACTTGCTGATACAGCTGTAAGTGCTTTGTCATTTGAGCCGTTTGACATGCCTTCTCTGTCTCATTTTGTCCCAGCCTTACATAAGTTCTTCATATAATTAAAAAGAATAAACTTATTAAACTATTTTTATAAAACCCTTCTTGAGAATCGTTGTCAAATAGACCAGAGGCTAGTATCAGAATCAAGTAAAAAATAAAAGGCAGAAATTAAACACAGTAACATAACTGCCTCTGTAAAGTGCAAATTATTTTTAAAGAAATTTTAATTGATTTTTCCAACGTGCCACCAAGGCAAACAAAGATTTGCTTTTGTGCTCTGGATTATAGCATTGCAGTTGTGAATGTTGATATTCCTGTACTGTGATTTTTTTTTGTTCAACCTAAAAGGCTGTGACACTAACTGGTTCATATTCCCTCCATAAACATGACATTGGCACTTTGGTCATTGATTTTAGATTTTATTTAATGCACTGCATTGAAAAGTCTTATTGTCAATTATTGTCTAAGTGATACAAAAATTGAAATGGACAAAGTTAATTTTTTTTTTTTTAAATGCTCATGACAAAGTATTCACAATCATGGTCCAATTTGAATCTTCATATTGTATATTATAGATAGGATTCTATTTCTTCATTTTTATTTGCTTGCTCAACTATCAGGTGGATGAAGCGAAGGTAAAGGTTGCTGAGATCAGTGGTGAGAAGGTTGACAACAAGACCAAACTGGAAATCATCAAGCATGAGGAAGAAATTATCGCGGCAGAGAAAGAGGAGTTGCAAAAAGAGGAAGACAGACTGCAGAAGGAGAGAGAAACAAAGGTACACACATATTTTAATTCAGGAGTGTGTGTGTGTGTGTGCAAGAGCGAAGTGTGCAGGAAGCATCATTTGTGAAAAGAAATAAAAAACACATGTGATAATTTTTGTAATCATAGCAGTGTCCCTTCTCCTTTTTAAGAGATTATTTTTATTGTTTTAAAGAATTCCCACTTGACTGTTGAGAGGAAGTGTTGTTTTTTGTATTTTTCTTGCTTTACAAATTTGTGCATAAATCTACAGCTGTTGGAGCAACAAGAGAGGAGGGAAATGGCAGAGGCCAAAGCTGCAGAGACTGCTATGCAGGTGGACATTACCATGGAAGACCCTGCACAGACTATAGAGCCCTCAGTTAAAGAGAGTAAGATATGTTTTGCATACAAACCTTAGCTTAACAAAACTAGATCTAGTGAGCCTCGTGAGTATTCTGAAAATGAATTTTACAGTTGCAATAATATCCAATTATGTCTCAATATATGATAAAACCATCAATTTCATACTGGTTCATCAATGTCCAGCACATGCATATCAACAGTTTATTTTGCTCTAAATGTGTTGTAAAACTGCACAAACGTTGTAAAAGCATAAAAATTATGAGATCTAAAATTGTTCTTATTGCAGCTCTTGTTGACAAAGCTGAGGTGATTTCTGAAGAGCTAACTGACAAGGAAAAAGAACTCACTCGTAAGGATCTTGATGAAATGGAAAATGTACTAGAAGAAATTGCAAAAGTGAGAAAAATTGACATACAGCAGGACGCTCTTAAAGGCTTGAAGGATGATGTGTCGGAATACAAAGAGGTAATGGAATATCCTTTGTCTGTGAATTAATATAACATTTATGCTTTCTCTCTCTCTCTCTCTCTCTCTCTCTCTCTCTCTCTCTCTCTCTCTCTCTCTCTCTCTCTCTCTCTCTCT
>JBDFRD010326716.1:0-10329 GCA_039654405.1 Bullina lineata | reverse complement strand
CTGCTGGTCCTCCTGGTCCTGCTGGTCCTGCTTGTCCTGCTGGTCCTCCTGGTCCTGCTGGTCCTGCTTGTCCTGCTGGTCCTCCTGGTCCTGCTGGTCCTGCTTGTCCTGCTTGTCCTGCTGGTCCTCCTGGTCCTGCTGGTCCTGCTTGTCCTGCTTGTCCTGCTGGTCCTGCTGGTCCTGTTGCTGGAGTGACGCGTGTTTCTCCTGCTGGTAGAATGATGCCGTCTGCTCCGAGGCGTCCCCGTCTCCTTCCGTTGACGTGTACAAAGACTGGCGACAGGATTCTTGGAAAACATTTTTCCAAGAATGCGTGGAAGGCTGAGCACTGACCTCGACTGGTTCCCGCGCTTTGGAGAACGGGGGCGGCACGATGACCTTCTTCCAGCAGAATCTGTCGCTGGCTCTCATGTCGTGTTGCCAGAACTCCTCGTGGAAGTCGTCGAAGATCTTCTGGTAGACCTCCATCTGGCGCTGGTACTCAGGCGTCTCGGATCTCGGCCGGGCCGTTTCTTCTTCCTTCTCGTCTTGACTTCCAGAACATACTTCTCTCCTCGTGTCCAGTGCGTTGCGCTGCCTGTTGAGAATGTTCTCCACTCTCTGAATTCTCCCGACCACGTGTTGCTCGCTTGTCCGGTCAGGCTGCCTGTTGACACGTTCAGACTTGCTGCACTGCTGGACTCTGTGGCCGCCTGGTTTCTTCCTCCTCAGCTCCACTTCTGCAGTGGGAAGCAGCGCCTTGCCTGTCACCATCAAGTCCAAACAATTTCCGGCAAGGAAAAGCCCAAATTTGTGGTAGAGGCTGCCTGGCCAGTGAGGCTGCTTGAGTCGTTGGCTCCGTGAAGGAAATCTTCGCCGCGGTGTCACGTGTTTGCTTTCACTCTCGGTGCTCGTCCAGCGCGTTTGCCCACAAGGGAGCAGCACGTCGTTACACGATATTTCATTCTCACACGTCAAATCTGGAATGTGAATGCCACACACCTGTTCTCCCGTTTCTTCACTCGCATTGCGCGAATGCAAAATTTCGTCCTTTGATTCTGCTTCTTTTAGCTGTTGAAATTCGTCGATCGCATTTAAGCATACCTCTTGAGGGCAGGGTTTCTCTGAATTCAACACCGCCCCATCGCAAAGCGCTAACTCCTCCATGTGAATCCGCGATGACGTCATGAGATGCGCCCCAGTGTGGAATGGCGCCTGCATTATGTGGAAACTTTTAGCGAGCTCGCCTCGAGCGTCACTTTTACGTTCTTGGTCTGTCACGTCGTGATTCTCCTCCAGCTTTGCACTCACAAACGTGGCTCCTGGACACGTGACCTGAGATGTGGACAAAGGCAAAGCGTCAGCGATATCCTCCGGCGTGTCGTCTGGTGGAGCTGTGACGTCATCCCTTGGCAAATCGCTGGAGTCCTCCACGATAAAAGCGTTAGCATCCTCCACGTGAGCCAGCTTGTGTTGGGCGGAACTGGCTGGGATCCATCGACTCAACTCGGGTTCCTCTTCCTCTGGATCTGGCCTCAAGGCGCGGCCCCCTTTCTCTCTCTCGCCCTCTTGCTCGCTGGCCGCGGAGGCCAGGCTGGGATTGCCGTACGCACTGACTCGGCTACTGGCTCGGGACGTGTTGGGCACTTGCAGGAAGTGGTCAGTGGGGTCAGTGAGGTCAGTGAGGAGCGTCCAGGTGTCCTCATGCGGAGCCCACGATGCGGCGTCTCCAAACATCTGCATCCCCCAACTGTCTCCATCCTCCTGTTCCGTCGGCCTGAGTGAAGAGGGGGCTGGCCCGCTGTCAGAATCTGCCTCGCTGTTTGTGTTTGGTTCCCCGTGCACGGGCTGGACAGGGGGTGCACTGCGCGTTTCATCCGAGTCGGAACCATCCGAGTCTCCTCGATCTGCGCTGCCATTGTTGTTATAGTCGCTCAACAATAGCGTCATGTTTGCGTTTGGACCACATTCGTATTGGCACTGTACAGTCATACTCGTCTTTTCTCCAAGGCCTTCTTTCTGAGTGTATTGCCGGCAGCCATGACGATACAACTGTTTGTGTAGTTCGTGACAAATGCTTCTCTGGCTGGTGTATATGACACCCACGCCTTTCGCCCCTGGTTTTCTTCTCCTGAACCGCCGTCCAGCGATGCGGCGCCTCAAGCATCCCGTCTTCCTCTCGCCTCCTTTCTTCTTTCTCTCACGCCTCAGTCGCGCGTGGCCGCCACTCTTTCCTTCATCCCTGTGACCCCGCCAGGTCACGCTGCAGCTGTTGTTGCTGTTGGCGTTGACGTTGCCGTTGTCAGTGCGCGCGTACAGCTGCACTACAGAGCTGCGCCGGTGCTGGAGGTGTGGGGACCGGAAGCACTTGAAGGTGTCGGACTGCTGGTCCAGGAGGTAGCTACACGGACGCAGCCCGGGCCCGCGGCGTCGGGGCGGAGACGCTTCTGGGGACTTGACCTGCGGGGGATGCGGGGGCGCCACAATTTTCTGCGTGAACGCGCGGGACGATGTGTCGGGGACGCCGCGTATCGCCTGGTCCTTGAGGAGTCGGACAGTTTCTCTCTCCAAGTTCCGCGACCCGTTGCTGTTCAAGTGGAGCGGCCGCGTGTATCGGACGCCCACCAGGTTGGCCTTTTCTTGCAGCGACTCCGGCGTGGGCGGGGAGTAGTGCGGAGACACGGGGCGTCTCGTGGCGTTACGCTCTTCCACGCGTAGAGCTCGCTCCTGCGCCCGCCTGGAGAGTTTGGTCTTGATGGTGAGCACGGCGGCGGATTTCTTCTGGCTGGCCTGCTTGTGTGGAGGAAGGTTCGGGAAGGAGTTGAGGGGCAGTTCGCTGGGAAACTCGATGTACTTCAACACTTTGGGCTTGGCCTGCGGGCAGCTGTTGTTTCCCGAGTTGTTGCACGACCTCATCTTCTGTCCGCGGCCGTGACCCCGGCTGGACTTGCACCTGGGAGACACCTGGCTGTTGGCCTTGGCCGCCAGGCGCCGTTCAAACATGTCCTGTTTGAGCAGCTCGCTGAGGAAGCTGGACGACTTGGACTGCTTGTTCAACAAGGGCGGGATCACGTTGGCGGATTCTGGCCTCGGGAACTTGTGGTCGCTGGGCGGGGCTTGCTTGGAGGCTCCACCCACCTGCTTGGCTCGGAGCAGCATGGCGTTGACGGAGTAACACCACTCGTCGTCCTCCTCGCCTGCTCCTGCCGACTCTTCCATCCACTCCGGGCTCTTCCGGCCCTGGCGGCGCGTCTGGTCGGCGAATCTGACCACCTTGGGCCTGGACTTACTCTCAGAGACTTCCGCTTCCGGCTCGCCCGTCTGCTCAGGCCTGGGCTCCTGCTGATGCCAAGTCACGTGTCTGGCAAAGCGAGCCGCTGCACCCAAGCCCTGGCTTCCCTCGGGGAAGTAGGACACGGCATTTTCACGCGGTCTTGACGCGTGCGGGAAGGTTTGTGCAAGCGGAGTGTCAGAGGTCTGGCTGTCTCTCAGGCCGAGTTCCTCCTTCTGTTGGCTCGGCAAAGCCCACGCATGCGCTCTGTGCGGGAAGAGAAGATCCAGGTAGGTGACCACCTTAGGCGCTGTGCTGCTCTTGTTCTCCTGAATGTTGACCTTGCCCTGACCTCGACCCGACTTCACTCCGCCAGACTTTTTCCCAGCGCGTTTCCCGTGAGGCGATTTGTGCGCCGAAGTTTTTTTCCCCAGCGGAGCAGACTTTGTCGCTGTTTCTTCTTCTTCTTCTTTGTAAGCGAAGTGGATGTTGTAGTCCCAGCGGTCTTCCAGACACCTGGCATTGACCAGCTCATCCCGCGCGCCGATTTCTCTCAGCCTCGAGCTGTCCATGATGGAAGGCACGTGGTGGAACATTTTGCTGATTCGAACCCCGGCCTTTGGGATCCGGGGCCGGGTCCGTTTGATACACGGCAGCTTGCACGTGAGTTTGGCGTTCTCATCGCTGTGCTTCCGGAGGGAAATGCCCTTGCCGGTGCGGTAACCAACTGTTGTATTCTTCTCTCGGAGTTTTGCGATGAGCGGGAGGCTGCAGGACATTCTAGTGCTGACGCCGTCGTTTGAACTGAGTTTGCTGGCCGACAGGAGGAGCGCGTCATCTGTGTCCGAGTTGGAATCATCCGACAAGAAGTAGTCTTCCAGAGTTTTCAACAAAGTCACTTCTGATGTGATTCTCTTGGGCCTGGCCTCGCCACGGCACTCGCTCTCTCTGGGCTCGGACTCCAGGAGAAGACAACTCTTCTCGCCTGCCTGTTCCTTGTACTCCGTGTCGTCCCACTCACTAACACTGCTGACGTCATCGCTTCGTCCCAAGGTCGTATACGTGCTTTTTCCGAATGACCGACAGGACGCATTCCCGTCCTCCGTGTTGCTGTCAATCAGCGATGCTGCAGACGAACCACAGCGGGACTCCCTGGACACGCTCTCCGCTTTCTTCACGGGGCTGCGTGCTGGCTTCCTCTTCTTCCTCAGGTTCATTTTCCTCCGCCGGCGCGCTATGTCCCTAAGCCGCTCCGTCTTGTACTCGGCGCTGAGCTGCGTGATGTAGTTGTCGCTGTGTTCGCCTGGCCGCCAGTCCTCCGGGCACTCGTGACCTTTAGGGAAGGCCGGCGGTGAGCAGCTCAGGTCGCGCTCCTGGAACTCCATCACCATGTTCAGAGGCTCGCCATCCGGAGACACACGGGGACTCCGTTTGCGGAACAGCATCTTCTTCTCCCTGCGGTGCCGGTGTCGCCTCTTCAGCGTGTCCAGGAAGCCCAGGTACTCCGGCGCCGGTATCCAGGCCGCCAGCCTGGGGCTCATGCCTTCACTGGCCGCGTCCTGGCCGCCGCCGTCACGAGGAGTCACCGCCTCACGCGCCAACGCTTTGTTGTCCTTGCTCTTCCTCTCGCCGCCTCCTTCCGCCCACGCCGCAGCGTTCCGAGAGGCGGGCGGAGTTTTCCCGTGGCCCGTCCGCTCTTTTAACGCAGCTTCGTCCGGAGACAGCAAAACCTCTTCACAGCTCTTCGTGTCAGGGGATGGAGGGTAGGATTCCACGTCCCCGGGTCCTCCCTTGTTGTTGCTGTTGTTCTCAGCCGGAGTGCCCGTGGGCACCGTCACCTGGATCTTGTTGGCGGTCAGCTCCAGGTCCAGGCTGTGCATCTGTTGCATCGGGAGCCTCGTGTCTTGCTTGGCTCCTTCAGCGGGCGATCCCACCACGTTGGCGTGACAAGTGTGCAGACCTTCTGAGAATTCTACTCCATTCTCTCTCGGCGTGTCACTAGCGGACGGAATCCAGTTTGCCTTTTCTCTTCGTTCTTGTTCACAAAATATTGGCGACCCTAAAAGGGCAGATTCGTCTTTTTCTTCACAACTGTCTCCTTCCTGTTTCCCATCGTCTGCGCACTCGACGAGGCTGCAGCTGCTGGCGGCGCTGTCTGCCGCGTCACACTGAGCCGAGCTGAGCCTGTCCTCTCCGTAGCCGTGAAACGCGCCTTTCCTGATGGCCGTGCTGATAGCTTCTTCTATTTCTGTAGGCAGAGGGGCGCCCCCAGGCTGCCGCATCCTTGGACTCGTGGATGGGGAGAAGATGAGAAGCTCGTGGCTCCTACTGGCAGCAGCAACCTCCGCCCTGGACGGATTGGTGGGGGTCACGTTGGGGTCAGTGGCCGCCTCCCTGGCCATGCCGGACTCGAGTCCTGACCACGTGGTCCTCTCACACGACGGCTCACTGGCGCACTCTGAAGGGAACGGACCGTCACGCCAAGTCTGGACGTTTGCCACTAACGTTTGCGGTTCGCAATCGAGGTCCGCACCGCGGCGTGTGACGGGCGTGAGAGATGGCTCAGACGACAGAGGCGTTGACGCCGTGACCTTTGACTCTAAAGAGCACGTCCTTGAAGAGGAGCCCGTGTTGAGTCCGTGCGTGTGGCCTGAGCCCTGCCCCCGGCCTGCCTTCATTTCTTCCTGGAAGGCGCGCTCCACGGCGTCCAGCGTGCGTGTTCTCCGCTCTGTGACGGCCGACAACTGGTCAGTGCCACCGGAAGTAGGCGTGGCCATGTTGCTGGCGCTGGACCTCTTGGAGACAGTTCCCTGGGGCATGGCGTCGTCCGAGTTGTTCCACGAGTCGCCTTCCGCGCTGGAGTCCAGACCGAGGCTGAGCTGGCTAGACCTGGCTTGGAACCTGGACTCCCCGGTCTCCTCCTGCGTTACCAACTCGGCCAGCGCCATGTCAGACGCCGCCAGGTTCCGGTTGGACGGAGAACTTGCGTTCACGTGGAAAGGGTCGTGGCTGTCCGCGCCGAAGTCGCTGGCGTCATTGATGGAGTCGCTGCTGCGGAAAATCTCTCGGTAGATGCTGCCGCTGTCGAAGGCCGGGACGAAAGGCTCCGAGTAGAGGTGTCCGGGCCGCAGGACCTCGCATTCCTTGGTACAGCTCTTGGACACCCGGATGTTCAACACTTTCATCCCGTGCTCGGTCCCAGCCAGCCCGTCCCAGCCCCCGCCACGTCTCTGTGGGAGGGGCTTGCGCGCGCAGCGTCCCACTCCTGGCCGCTTGGACGTCCTGCACTCACAACCGGAACCAGAACCGAACCAGTTGGCGCTGCGACTGAAGCCCAGGTTTCCATGCACCGTCTTGGCTTTGTCCGGCGGAAGTCTGGGCTGGTGTCCAGCCTCCCGGACCGCTGGCTCCGTGTCCGTGTCACTGGTGGTCATGTCCGAGCTGTGCTGGTCAAGCTGGTCTGACAGGGTGATGTCCGTGCTGCGCTGGTCAAGCTGGTCATCGTGGTCAGACAGGGTGGACTCTGTGCTCGTGCTGCTCACACTCTGAGGGCTGGGGCACGGAGTGGGCGTGTCTGCGTGTCTGTTGACGTGTGTGGGCGTGTCTCTCATCACGTGACTGTGGATAGGCATAGAGACGTGGCATAGGGACGTGGCATAGGGGCGTGGCATAGGGGCGTGGCATAGGGACGTGGCATAGGGGCGTGGCATAGGGGCGTGGCATAGGGACGTGGCATAGGGACGTGGCATAGGGGCGTGGCATAGGGACGTGGCATAGGGGCGTGGCATAGGGACATGGGGTCACTGAATAATAAACTCAAAGATATTAAGTTGATCAAAACACTTACAAAACCCTTCAAGCCAGAGTGTATCCTGTATTAAACTGCATGCCTCAGAAAACATAAGTTAAGACCCTTCGGTCATGACCTAAGAAAATGCGGCGAAATTCATGGCACGAACAGAAAATGCGTCGATATATATTTTAACGCAAATATTTGGCCTGATCTTTTTGAAGCGCACAACTCAGCGAGACTAACATGTAAAAATGAGTTGGAAGAAGTAATTCAAGGCCGTGCGACCTGACGACAAAGCGGAAGTGACATCACAAGTTGGCAAGACAAGCCCAGTCAAAGTCTGGGGGAAGACGTAAGGATTGATGACGTCACTGGCCTGCTCTTGGTCTGTGGCTGTTAGACCTACTCACTTTAATAGAAAGAAATGAACACCCACCAAAACGGCTAGGTTTTTTGTAACTTTCTCTTGGCAATTGGTGCAAGTAAAAACGAATTCTAAAAAGTAGCAAAACAACGGCTAGGCCTGCGTGGGAAAGCCGAGCCCCTTGTCGACACTTTATGTTCACTTTCACAAGGTCAGAGCTTGCTTCCATGAGAAAAACATGAAAACTGGCGCGCACTTCTCGGATTGTTATCATTGTGAACGGATGGGAGTTCTTAAGGCAGTACGAAGTTTCTCATCTGGTGAGTATTAAGCTTCAAAACGTTACAAGCCAAATATTTGCGTTACAATAAAGTCGACGCATTTGATTCTCAATTCTTGAATGGAACCCCGCTTGTTTACGTCATGACTGAAGTGACACAGCCTTTAGATCAAAAGTTTCCATTTTCAATTTGAGCAAGTCAATGAAGTAAAGTTAATGAAGGTTTATATCTACTATGGGTTGAACCCTAAATGTATTACAAAGGAAATGTTTTGTCTATTTAGTTCAGCGGTTTGCTATGTACTGGCTCACACTTCTAAACAATTATTTATTCCTGTCCGTTTACACGCTACATTTGCTGACATAAGTTTAGGGTGTTGGTAAGGTGGAACATTGCCTACAACGCTAAATACACTGTTAAAACTTTGTCTATGCGTTTGCAGACCCAATGCGGGATTATTTCATGAATTGTTTTTTAATGGGTCCAAATGGGAAACGAGTAGTGAGTAGATCTATAGATCTAGACTCTAGTTCTTAATTCATTGATCTGTTCGGAAAGCATAAGTACAAAACACGATCGCCTTATTTTTCTACTTTCTTACATCGCGTACCGGTAATGAATTTGATCCGCAGGTAATGTCATTTAACGACAAACAAAACTCAATGTGCCTACCTTTCAGGTATAGACCAACCGTTACAATAGATCCAGATCTCGTTGTTTCATGCTTGATCTCCCTCCATAGAAATTGTGCAAGTCAGTTCTCACTCTCTGCTGCGCCATGACGATACCGGTGCAATGGCCATGGTTCCGCATCTCCACTTGGATTCTCTTGGTGCGCACACAGTCTCCTGGTTTTCCCGATTCAATGACACATAGACTGTCGAGATGAATCAGAATAGTATAGTAGTACAATTTGCCGATGAAATGAAGAATCAGAATAGTGTAGATCTATTAGTACAATTTGCCTTTGAGATGAATAGTCAAATGGGGCTGCCGTCAAGATAAAAATAACATTCGAAATCGTACACGGGACAAAATGGATACGTACTGAGATTCAATCTCTCCGATTATCATGAAGGCGAGCTCGTGGTGGACGAATTCTTAATTAAATGCCTGGAAAATAAAAATGCTTGCGTTGTTCTGACACATGCGTCATGAACATGCACTGGCCTCAAGTACATTTTCATCTTCTTCTTCTCAAAGAAAGACGCTGGTCCAGAAAAGGAGGACGTGAATTTGATTGAATCTATTCTGACCCCCCCAGGCTGACGGCGTTCGCCATGAAGACGTTGTGCCAAGCCGAGCATTACGTGACTGTGGACCAGGAGCAGGTCTGCTCCTCCGTGGCCTGGGTCAGATCCCAGCAGAACACGGACGGCAGCTTCAGGGAGGAGGCTTGGGTCACGCACAGGGAGATGCTGGTAGGTCAAAGGTCACGTGGGCCACAGAGGTGAGATGTTTGAGTGTCACTAATCTCAAGAACTCAGAGATTTTGGAAGACATTTTTTAAGGATAGTTTTGAAGATTCTTTTGTTTTTTCCTGAAAGTCACCTTTTGAAATTATAGGTTTGACTGTGCATTATTTTGTTTTTGTTT
The DNA here is from genome assembly GCA_039654405.1 of Bullina lineata. Taxonomy (NCBI): domain Eukaryota; kingdom Metazoa; phylum Mollusca; class Gastropoda; family Bullinidae; genus Bullina; species Bullina lineata. Next base: position 1,045 of record JBDFRD010326716.1, on the reverse strand, counting down.
TTGTAATGAAACGCTGTTCAAGTTTTTCCCTGAGAAAAACCATAACACGCTAGGGACCAAGCTTCCATTGCCTTGTGGTGCGTGTCCAATCATCAAGAAGTCGCACTCACGCTGTCTTCTTTACATCGTATGTCTTCTATCTAATCCTATTTGTACTAAATAGCACACACGGCTTCCACCAGAGCTCGCCACAGATGCCGATCGGCTGAAACTCGTTCTAAGCGGCCCCAAGTCCAACCCTTCTCCTTCATCTCCCTCTCCTTGTTTTTGCAGTCTTGAAAAAGTCTTGAATTTTGTCTTTTCGTGTTTGTATTAACCATGTGGAAGCAATCAATAGCGTCAATATCCAGACCTCGGACAAGTACCTAAGTACTCCGGACAGACGAGTGAGCGGTGATAGGAAAAGACATAATACACTCTTACTTACTTACTGTATCTGGCCCCAACTCTACCTTTCGGTGTATGGGAGAATAATTATATCCCCCCCCAAAAAAAAACAAAACAAAAAAAAAACATCAACAACAAAAAACAAAAACAAAACAAACCAAAAAACAACAACACAAAACAACAACAACAACCCCCTCCAGTCACCAGCTGTCACTTCTCCCCCCTCCCCCTTGGTTTCAACTCAGCCTGTCCACAAGGAGTTCTAGCTTAGTCTCAGTAACTTGATCTCTGTGGACCTCCGTGGAGCGGAAGTCAGGGGACCCCACTCTTCACCGTCAGGGGACGCTACTCAGACGTCAGGGGCACACTACTCTAGTCCTCTGTCATGAATAAACCTAAGGCTGGTCGTCTTACGAAGCGGCGTAGGAACCCCCGCACCCTCTTTTTACTCCCCTTTTCTCTCTTTTCCCGTTCTGTCCGTCATTCTGTATTCTAGATTTCCTAGCCAGTCCCTGCCCTCCTACTTAGTGAAGTCAGTGTTGACCCAGGCTAGTGTGAGTGGAAGAACTAGAGGCCGTACTTATTCATAATATGGACAGATTCTATCATTGATGGGCTGGTTGCAGAAACAGTGGGCACTCCTGTCTAAATTCGTCGG
>JBDFRD010326606.1:0-10329 GCA_039654405.1 Bullina lineata | reverse complement strand
AGAGAGAGAGAGAGAGAGAGAGAGAGAGAGAGAGAGAGAGAGAGAGAGAGAGAGAGAAAGAGAGAGAGAGAGAGCAAGAGAAAGAGCAGAGCAGGGCTAATCTCCCTGTTTTGTTCCTGAGCATCCATCCTCACCAAACCTCGAATCCTGGGTATTGGACATAAACTAGACGCCTGCCTACACACTTGCACTTACCCTTCACTTACTCTCAACTTACCATCATTTTAACAATAAAACTTACCAAACAATAACGGCTGTTATATTTTAAAATAATCTGAATAAACATGAGCAATCAAAGTACAAAAAGAAATGGACAGGAACTTCTACAAGAACATTTTACAAGACAGACAGCAATTTCCTAGTGACAACAACGAAGACAGATCAATGAACAAGAGATGAGGAGGATTCTTTTCACCTCAGTTCTCTCTCTACCCATCACTGTCAACCATCAGGATTTCATTTCCAAGAGAAGAAGAAACAGCCTCAGCCTTCGTCTCTGCCTGCTTTCTCTCCCTATTTCATCCAAGTTTGTCTGACCAACAGTTCCCTAATCAGCCTCGCCCTCCTCTCCCTCCTCCATGACCCGAGGCCCCTGGTCCATCATCATGGGGGGCCCCGCCATCATGTTCCCACCTCCGTAGCCTGCATAAGCGTCCAGTTTCTCCTCCTTCACCCTAACATTGTCAGGGAAACCTTGATCACCATAGTCCTGGGGAGAGAGAATTGCAATGTGAGTTCCTAATTCAGATTGGATTTTTTAAAAATATTGTTCAACCGTCCTTTAACCTCCTAATTTTAGAAAGCTTGAACACACACACAATCGAATATTTTATATCATTTTACGAATGTACTTTGCACATATCAATGAAACTGATTAAACATAAAATCCAAAACGAAACAGAAAATGCAAATAAACTGGTCTAATCAGTTTTGTCAGCATCAACCTTGTTCTATTCAAACCACTACTATCAGATCTACCCATTCCATCACCACACTGATACGTCACAATACAGTTCAATGAAATATCCAGTTGTCCTCACCTGATTGCCATTAGCAGCATCGCCATCTCCCACCATCATTGGGTACTGGGCCTCTCCCATCAGGCCCTCATCCTTGATCTTGTACTTGCGCTCCTTGGAGCGAGAGCGCTTACTGCGCTTCCTGTCCCTAGATCGGCTTCTCCTGGAGCGGTCACGGTCACGAGATCGGCTTCGACGACTGCGTTTTTTGTCTCGACGAGAATTCATGACTTCCTCCTCCTCAGGTCCACCCATTCCTGTAAAAGAAGAAAAGTGTGGATCAAACGGGAAATGAATGTAAATAAATATATCTATAACATTTATCACACAAACCTGATTCTTAGTGAAATGAAAAGTCTGAAGTAAAGACACTTCAAAACCCACATTGTGGATTTGGATACAACTAAGCCCCCCTCGTATAAACAATGTACGGCCAAAAGTAGGAACAACTGACTACAACTTTCACTGCCGTAAACTATCTAAACAGTCTTCTTTTTTTTCTTTTTTTTTTTTTTACCTTACATCTGTTATCCTCATTTCCCAACCTGCACACATTTATCATTGATTCTTTGGCTGGACACATGAACACTATTTTATTTAACTGTACCTCTGCGCGGAATACATGTATAATGTATTCACTATGTACAAGCTAGATGGTGTGCAAGGCAATGTAAAAAGAAAAAGAACTTAGAAATGGCATCCATAGACCCCAAAACAAAGTGGTTTATCATTCATCTATAATAGCAACAACAGTGCAGATAAGGATAATCCTGATAATTACTTCCAGGGAATAATCACCCTTGTTTCAGGGGTAGCCTGTTACTTATTTACAGTTAACTTGTAATGTTTTGTTTGATCTGACTTTTTCAAAACATTTGTTCAAAACAGAAGTGCATTATTAATAAATTGATTCATAAATATGTCCAATTTATTATTGCACAAAACAGCAAGTTCACAGGAATCGCCAATAAACTAAAGGGGGGTAACACTCGATTCAACTGTTATATATCTTGTTACATCCCTTACTGTTGTACATCCCTTTAAGATAAACAGTTGGGGACAGTTTAGCACAAAAATCACTAGGAGACAGAAAGTAATCTGCAACTTGAAAAACAGCCTTTTTTATAAGCTTGTATAGTGATGGAAAGAAAATCTGTCACTGCGTCAAACTAGAGCCAACACAAGAAAACTTATTCAACTCATCAAGTAGTAGAATGCAGCAAGAAATGATTTGCTTTTTCTAGGCGTAATAGAACACAATAACATCATAAACAGAGGCACTGACATGGAATACTGTTGTTTATGTGTATCTTCTTTTGTTGAATTGAAGATCCATTTTGAATATATGGCTCCTCAGGCCATATAAATAATTTTCTTTGAGCTCATGACTGAAGTTATCTCAGCCTAATCACTAAGTCTATTCTGATCTTCCAGCAGCACATTGCCCTCCTCCCTCACTCTTATTTCTCTTACCTTCAGGACCGTCAGGACGCTCTCCCCTGTCCCGGCTCCTCCTCTTGTCACGACTGCGAGACCTGCGTCGTTCCCTGCTACGACTGCGGCGAGGCCTCTCTTTGCTGCGACTTCTTCTTCGCCTTTCACGACTGCGGGACCTGTCTCTCCGTCCACCTCCCATGCGATCGCCGCCAATTAGACCACGGTCATCATCTCCACGGAACCTGGACACAGGAGAAGAATTTTAGTTTTGATATTGTTACATGTACAGATCAGAATATTATAAGCAGATTTCAGGGCAGTAAACAGTGGGGTCACTTGAATCTCACTGATGTGATCTCATTGTGACATGTACTTCACTTGTGACTCTGAGATCTTAATGCATTTTCGGTTTTTTTTTTCCTAAATCAACAAATCATACTCTATTCTGTGAACAAGGCAAAAGATCTGGTGAATGTCTGGCCAGGTCACTCAGCCCAATGCCACCGATGATGAGCTGAGTGATCTTGTCCACCGACTAGAAAATTATTAAATACCAACAAAAGCTGATGCCCTGACAAAGAGAAGCAAGCATGCCACCAAGTTGATCAAATAAGTTCGTCAAGCTGATGCCAAAGTGAAGCCCAATTTCAAACTCTTGGCAACTTTGAAACAGATCACATCTCATTGGTCATTTGTTTGCTGCACACAGCCAGTCTCTAGGCAATTTTGAAATAAGCCACCACTGCACATTGGTTATTTCTTTGCTGCACATGAAACACAGCCAGTGGCAACAAGCTACAACTTCCACAAGATCACATATTGGATTAGTTGCTGCACCCCCGAGGTCTAGACAACATCATGCAGTCCGGTATTCCCATCCTGCTCCCTGTGAGTCAAGCCATGGAGTACGTCATTGAGATGACACCTGCACCACTGGAGGAGGTGAGTTCCTTATGTGCATACTGCATGTGCAAAACAATAAGTGAGGGGGGGAGGAAACACTCTATTTGCTTATCATTTCATAGATAGATAACTTAGAGCATCATGAAGCACTATTACTACTTTCTCATGTAATACGAGTTTATTCCTTCAAGAAGACATGACTAACCCTCTATCTCCTGCAGCTCCGGCACCAAATTCATCTCTGCCAGAAAAGCGAGTGTTCTCCTCAGGGCCTCCTTTACGAGTTCCCCCTAGTCCCCCGCCTGTGGAAAGAAAAGAGAACCAATACACTTCCCAGTTCTAAATCAATACAGAAACTTTTTCAAATTAATATTCACGTCAATAACTATGATAATTAAATAAGGACATACGCGTATAATCACACAATATACGTAGCTTACATCCTATCCCGAGTCATTATAATCACATAGGCTACCTAGAAGAGTTTACATCAGTCACAATAACCCTGTCTCAGTATAAAGATTGCTTTGTATGAGAGATACAGTCAAAGACTACAAACAACTGCATTTATTGTCACAACCAAAGGACCCCCCGCCCCCCAAATGAACACACACAAAATTACAAGAACTCGTTTCAACCTACTATGGTAACTTGTAATAAAAGAAAGGAAGTAAGGAATACAAACAAATGAAAAAAGAACAGAGAAAAGTGGGTTGAGTACTGGTCTGGAGAAGCCTAGTTTGAAAAATGATCCAGCTCACCCAATCTGCGGGGTCTCCATCCCTTGACTGTCCTCCCTCGTTCAACATCCACCAGCACACGGCGTCCGTCAATCTTTTTGCCATCTGCATGTTTGTAAGCAGCTGCAGTGTCCAAGGCATGGGTCACAGGGCAGGGCAGGGCATGGGTATCAGGGATGGGAAGTAAACAAAGTGAGTTCAGATGGAAAACATTAATGATGACTACTTCCTGAAACAAGAATTTCTGGGCATACAATTTGTTCAGTTTAGATTGTCACAACAAGCAAAATTACATAATTTTTTTTTTTAACCCTGGACAAACCTTTACTTGCATGATTTTCATTTGTGTATGGTTTGAGAGGATCTTTAAAAAAAGTTTTTCCACAGTTATGCGTTTACATGCCATAAAACAATAAGCTTTCCATTGTCTGAGAAGCTTGAAATAAGTACAAAGACACAATATAAACTGAACAAAGTGCCAATAATTCTGAACGAAGAAGCAAAAGAGTGTAAACAACACTCTTGAGTATTAAAAAAAGGAATGACGGGGGAAGGATAAATGAAACAGTAGCGCCAAATGTTTGTCTTTTTTTAAAACCCGCTTGACATTTAAGCAAGTATATTTGATTTTTCTTAAGTTTAATTATTTAAAAATTAATATACACAATTTTTGCCGTGGTTTAAAATTTTTTTTATCCATCCCCCTCAAGTGGATTTCTGAAGAAAAAAAATGCGGCTCCATTTCGTCCAATGGAACTACATGTGATAAGACAATGAACGGGTGATTATGAGGAATGCACAAGGAGAACAGGGGGTGTTTTTTAAACAGATCATCCATTGAACATTTTCTCTTAGACTGTAGGTTGGACGGAGGGCATGGCCTGAGACACTGGCAAACTGAATAGTCTGTATGAGGTTTTACAGAAAATTGCTGCTCCAGTTTTGCTGAGCTAATAAAGGGATTTATCAAGGGATTCATCGATGGATATGAATGGGTTTCTCTGATATGTTTGAAAAACTACGTAAGAATGGAATCTTCTTTTATGTTTTGAGACAAAGCACAACAAATGCGCACACACACACACACACACACACATACGGAAACAGCCACTCAATGAGCTTTGCTGAAAAGAGACATTTGCTCTCCCTTGCCTGATTACAGAATGGGGACAGCAAAGAACTCATTGAAGTGCAAAAGATCCCTGTTCTCCCCAGCTAAGGACATGATGATGGATATAGAGACATAAATAAAAGTAATTTTTAAAAAAGTGTCGACGGCTGATGATAACAAGAAGAAACAGTGAACTTGTCGCTGACAAACCTGTGGACTCAAAGTGTAATTAAACACTGGGGAGGATGAAGGCTATCAAAGAAGACAGCAATGGACCACAAACCACAATTACAACTACTTGGCCTGTTCCGTGTTGTACCAGAACTCTAATTCACAGCATACCTACCAACTAGGTTCTCTTGTCTTTTACCTACCAATCCGCAATTACTTGTTCCCATGACTGATTCGCAACACTTTTCAATAATATCCTTACTATTTACAACGGGTTTTTTTTTAATCTGATTGTGATAGCACACGTTACTCATTATTGACACAACACAATATGACAATTAGATGAGGGAAGAAGGTGGGGAGGTGTCAAAAAGTAAACAGATGAAAAAGCACTTACGCTAACCTACCATTCATTAGCGATCACCATTTTCCCACAAAGCACTTGTTTAATCGAGTTCAAAGGGCGTAGGTCATCAAGGGCAGTCTGTTTGGCACAAGGCTCCAAGAACTTACCCGATAACTTACCCGAATAGTGAGGGAATCACGGCCAGACCACACCTTGTCTTGCTAAATGCCCAAACCCAAACTTCTATAGGTACTAGGAAAACTTTAATGACAGCCTCCTGCAAATTTGCTCCTTTCTGCTAAAGAATACATTGGAAGACAGAGCAATCCAAGCGTGATCAAGATGTGATCTGGCCAGGTCCCCAAAAAAGACAACCCCCCAAAAATCCACTCCCACCCTTGTGCTTTTATATACAGTGTACTAAATTTGGATTTATCCCTAAAGGTCATTGATTTGGCTGAAACCCTCTTTTCCAAAGTACCCATATCCCTTCAAGATTTTTTGTTTTCAATTGATAAAGAAATCTGGGATAATAATTTTCAAAAAACAAAAAAAAATTGGCAGTCTTTCTTTGTACAGCAAAAAAAAAAAAGAAAAACGGAAAGAAAAGAAAAAAAAGGGGGGACAGAAAATTTTATGCCGGAAAAGAGGGAAACCCCTCAAAAAAGGTTTGCTGTTATTTCAATTTTAAAACTTGAGCATACCTTACTCACAAAAGTGAAGCTTCACCGAAGCTGTCCCACAGTAAAGATAAACAGACATGCCTTTTCTTTCTCTTACCTATATACCTAACACCAACAAAAGTCATGAGAGTAAGGAATGTGTGATTCAAACAATGGTTCACTATTATTATCTCCCATTTCTTTTTGTTTTGTTTTATTTAGTTTTGCCTCAGATATTGTAAATATAGATAACTTTTCTTCACCTTATTAAAATTTTCCAAATCAAGGACGGTTTTGGTTTATTAGACCAGACTTTATCTTTTTTGATGAATTTCATATGGAGTCTAAATCTTTATATTTATTTATTTATTTATTTATTTATTTATTTATTTATTTATTTGTGTATTTATTTATTCTTATGAAATTTGTAAACATTCTTTTGTTTTTTTTACTTCCCAGACTCTCAATTTGGTGAAATTCAAGAGCTAATGCTGTTGTTATTATCATTATTATTATTATTGTTATTATTCTTACTATTGTTCTTTTAGTGTTGTAGCTGCTGTTGTGTTCTTCACTTACAATTATTACTATTTCCACTGATGCCGTTGACACTAACATTATTATTATTCTCTTCAACATCCTTCACTTTTCCTGACTGAAATTTCCCCTTTCTTTTCCAGATTTTGTTTGTCTTCAGTTTTCACTTCACTTCTCGGCTGTGTATATGTGCGCAGCACGAGCGATAACACCAGGTCTTACCGCACATACAAACCCACGCACATACAAACCTAGCCATGATGAGAAGGGCAAGAACATGGGACAACATAGTGTGTTTGGATATGATGAAGGTAGAAGCCAAGGTGGTGGCAGCGTGTGCATCCCCACACGCTACACACTACACACGTGTGTCGCACAACCAGCTGTGTGCTTCGTTGGAAGTGCTGGGGGAGAAATAAGGAGACACGCCGTTTAGTTTGTCCTCAAAAATTCCTTCCCCAAAATCTAATTCTTGTGCAGGACATGTAAAAGAAAACACACAACCTCGTTCTCAGCCTATCCATGCAGGTTCTCTCTGCCTGCTGTACTGATCCTTATCTTCTTCTTTGAATATATACCACATTCAAAAAGAAGGAAACAATCTGCACTGATCTTTAATTAAAAAAAAACAAAACAAAAAAACTCGTAAATTATGTTAGTTTTGGAGAAGACAAACACCTCGAACAATAACCTAAAGAAGGGGCATGTGGGAGCATTATTCATAGAGGGTTCACGTCTTTATAATAAAAATATGAAAGGCAGTGCTGCATGAAACAACACAGAGATTACCAGTTGATTACCTTTCCGGGATTTCCTGTGAATTCAATCAAGATTACACCTGCATTCAATGGGAGGTAGCAAATACATGTACACAAAGTTACCTCCTCCTGTGTACACATAAGCAGCTGACCTCTCCTGACAGAAGGAAAACGCATCATACACATACCAGGGCTACACTTAAAGGGAACCTCAGGAAAACCAAACATGTTGACATTCTTTCCCAAACACAAATATAGACAAGAAAACAATGAAAGGGAAACGCAATATTGGAATTACAGGAAAGGTTACACTTACTAACGTTCTGTTCTTCAAATTCAAGGACAAAAGTTTTACAGAGGTAAATAAAAGTTGTGTGACAGACGCAAATACCGGGCATTCCGTGTTCATTTCAGCCCACCAGATGTGGCAACATAACTTCAGGACTAAATACAAAAAAATGGAGAGAAAGAAAGCAAATCTCCCCCCACCTGCTTACTGCACGCACCCATGCATTCACACCAACGCAAAAACGTTTTTTACTTTTTTCTTCGCAACAAATCGATCACAGCTGCAACAGATCACACAAACCAGTAAACCAAGTAAAGCTCATTGCATCAAAGGTTCGGCGGGTTAATTTTATCCTGATTAATTCCATCTCGCGTGGCGTGTGAACAGCCAATACTTTTGATGATATAGCCTTCCTCTTTGTACGCGAGGCAACGCGGTCACGAATTAATCCCAAGATATATCCAGTGAAGGGAATCCATTTTATTAGTTTAATACACCTTGCCCTGGCGCTGTCCGAACTCGCCGCATGACGTCACGCAAGGAAACAGTAAAGCACAGGACTCAACCTCAGCATAGTGATTACTAAAGTAATAGAGAAGTAGTGACCGTATCTTTCACTGGACTTTCTTATTACCCCACCCCCGACTTTTTTTTCACAACATCCACAACCCATTCCAACTGTCCCTGAAAACATTGAATGCAGTTAATTATACAGGATCTCCGCGTAGCGCAGGTTCTGTTAAAGATCGAAGCGGCGTAAACAGAAGTTGGCCACTGGTGACCAGTGCATTTCATCTGTTTACGCCACAAAGACAGCCTCACAGCATACCCCTTACAACTTTCAGCACGAAGACCACCCACTACCGAAGTGTAAACGACAAACCCGCTATGCCGATAGCAGTATAAAATGGAACTCATGCGCGCACGGCAAGTATCCAGCACCGAATTGGTCGTCTCAACGTTTTACAACCAGGCCATGGAGTTGGCGAATCAGTTAACTTGAAAAGCAGCAGCCGGGTTCACGCTTGTAATCGTCCAGGACTAGCAAAAGCAAGCGGGGCTTCCACGGGAGAGAATGGCGGGCTTTATTGGGCCTGCGAGTTATGGCCCCTGTAGGGAGTAGTTTTACATGTCCCGATTTTGTGCAGTAAAGATAGCCTGATGGAGAGCCTGGGGTGAAACATACGTCACTGTGCTTCTATATCAAGCGCGGGCTGCTTTTATGTCGGCATCCCCAACAGATCGTCCAGATCAGCACGGGCCCCCATGGTGAACAACCTCTGTCTGTCTCCCCGAAGTGCAAGCATGATTTCTGAAACTTTCAGCGAAGTGTCGGCAAGGGAAAGAAAATCGGAACAATCTCACCCCATGATCCAATTTAGGATTTTTAAATGTCCATCGATTCCACGCGACTATTTCGGGAAATATTTGGCTTGACTCCCCGTCAGGATACTGACTAGTAAAGAATCTATTTTTAAAATGTTAGATATTAATCACACGCTGGGGTTCAATATCAAACGCATTATGGTTGAACCATCTGTTTGGTCTTCCGTCCCACTTGCATATGAAGTGATGATCCGTGGCAAGTAATGGAATAAAATGAAGCGTACCGCCAGGGCAGAAATGACACAGAGAAGTAAACAACAGAACTTTAGTGGAACTGTTCCAGGTCCAAGTTATGAGCACGAAGAACATATATAGGAAGAAGAGAAGGACTCGTATAAACTTTCAGTCGCAAAAACCGGGAAGCACAAGTCTATACGTAAAGCACTGGGTCGCCTTATCACGGCTTCGAGATGAAGATATAAAGACAGCGTAATTACTTAAACCCCATTCCCTAATTCCTGTATTGAGAAAGTTCCGGTCTATTTCTTTTTTTCTAAGGGCAGAGCCCAGGGCTGAATTTGTCAACTACTTGCTCGATGATTATGTCTTCCTAAGCTTCCAAATAAGTTTAGTACATTATAACATCATTAAAAACACCCACCCTAAATGCTCTGTATTATTTCTGCATATGAATCGCATCAACGCAAATGACAATTTTGTTGATGTCATTCTCCAACACTGACGTATGTATACACACACACACACACACACACAAACCCCACAATAGCTCTTCTGTTTCCGAAATACACTGTACAATAACGTCTACTAAAATGGAAGTTTAGTAATATATCTGAAATATATTGTAATTTCGCAGTAGTTTCTCCCTCACGCGAACCAGAACCAGCTTGAAGTACATGTATAAAGCAGCAGTTCACAATAATAATAATAATAATAATAATAATAATAAGAGAGAGAGAGAGAGAGAGAGAGAGAGAGAGAGAGAGAGAGAGAGAGAGAGAGAGAGAGAGAG
>JBDFRD010326495.1:0-10331 GCA_039654405.1 Bullina lineata | reverse complement strand
GCAGCCGCTTAGAACGAGTTTCAGCCGATTGGCATCAGTGGCGAGCTCTGGTGGAAGCATTATGTGCGATTTAGTACAAAGAGGATTAGATAGATAGATTCTCCTCCAGTTAGAAAGAAGTCAGTCACTAAGTTTTGCTTCCGATGGACTCCCAGGGGCCAGCGATTTAAAACCACGTGATTCACTCCAAAATTAAATGAATTCAAATGTGAACAATTTAGGTTTGCGAGTACATGCACTGGTAGCGTTGAGCGAAGTATCCCCGTCTGTCACGTGTTTAGTAGGGAACAAATTACATGCCTTGATTTCTTCCCTTTGTATGTCAATTACACCTGCTGGAAACTGAGTTGAGAACACCGGTTTGAATTTTGGGAATAGCTTTAATTTTCAACACAGTTTATTTACATATTTCCAACACTGAATTTTTAAAATGGCTTTTTAAGACATAGCCTACTCCATTCGTGGAATTATGTTTAAATAGAATACAACTTTTCTTAAATTTGTGGAATAGTAGTTGAAAAGAATTACAAGTACCTGTTTTCTGTTTGCAATCTTCTCGTGCAACAACTGTCACTCTTTTCGGTCATTTTTCACCTGTCCTAACTTCCAGTAAATAGTAGGATCACCTATCCTAACTTCCAGTAAATAGTAGGATCACCTGTCCTAACTTCCAGTAAATAGTTGGATCACCTGTCCTTACTTCCAGTAAATAGTTGGATCACCTGTCCTTACTTCCAGTAAATAGTTGGATGCCTGTCCTTACTTCCAGTAAATAGTTGGATCACCTGTCCTTACTTCCAGTAAATAGTTGGATGACCTGTCCTTACTTCCAGTAAATAGTTGGATGACCTGTCCTTACTTCCAGTAAATACTTGGATGACCTGTCCTTACTTCCAGTAAATAGGTGGATCACCTGTCCTAACTTCCAAATAAAAGTGGATCACCTGTCCTTACTTCCAGTAAATAGTTGGATCACCTGTCCTAACTTCCAGAAAATAGTTGGATCACCTGTCCTAACTTCCAGAAAATAGTAGGATCACCTGTCCTAACTTCCAGAAAATAGTTGGATCACCTGTCCTAACTTCCTTAAAATAGTTGGATCACCTGTCCTAACTTCCAGAAAATAGTTGGATCACCTGTCCTAACTTCCAGAAAATAAGTAGATCACCTGTCCTAACTTCCAGAAAATAGGTGGATCACTTGTCCTAACTTCCAGAAAATAAGTAGATCACCTGTCCTAACTTTCAGAAAATAGTTGGATCACCTGTCCTAACTTCCAGAAAATAAGTAGATCACCTGTCCTAACACCTGTCCTGTCCTAACTTCAGTCGTTGGCAGCAGACGACAAGAACCTCCTACGCTGGTTTCATTTCGCCGCCACCTCCATGGCTCTAAGGCAAGAAAACAATTCCAACAGTGCGCCTGTCCGGAAGTCCAGAAAGAAAGGGCCGTAATCCATCGCGTCTCATTAGCAGGCTAGTCAGGACGGGAAGTTGTATTTCCCGTCTTCTGATTGGCTGCTGCCTGGCCTGGGGAAAAAAAAGGGGGGGGGGGGGGTGGAGGAGGACAAGAAGCCAGAGCTGAATGTGACCTCTTTCTGTGGGGCGCTCACGCAGGTGGGGACAACTCTTGGACGTTTTCGCCTGAGGCTGATGGATGGACACCTGATGATGTGCGGGGATCAGGCTAGCACCGGTGCCGCCATCACCACCAGCAGCAGCAGCAACCACAACACTGCCGGCGTGGGCGGAGGTGGCGCTGTCAGAAGTTATTTGTTTCTAGAGTTTTGAAGACAAATCACGGGTTTCCTCGTTGAAATTGAGGCTCCAGAGTTAGACAGTGAAAAACTGGTGAGAAATTAAAGAAAAAACAATCTCTAGCTGACTGTCCGTGTGGGCGTGTGGTTAAAAGTCGTGATGTGAATGATAGAAAGTTATGTTCCACTAAAACAATGATAGGAAGTTCTGTTCCACTAGAACAATGATAGGAAGTTCTGTTTTACTAAAACAATGATAGGAAGTTCTGTTCCACTAGAACAATGATAGGAAGTTATGTTCCACTAGAGCAATGATATGAAGTTCTGTTCCACTAGAACAATGATATGAAGTTCTGTTCCACTAGAACAATGATAGGAAGTTCTGTTCCACTAGAACAATGATAGGAAGTTCTGTTCCACTAGAACAATGATAGGAAGTTCTGTTTCACTAGAACAATGATAGGAAGTTCTGTTCCACTAGAACAATGATAGGAAGTTCTGTTCCACTAGAACAATGATAAGAATTTCTTTTCCACTAGAACAATGACAGGAAGTTCTGTTCCACTAGAACAATGATAAGAAGTTCTGTTCCACTAGAACAATGACAGGAAGTTCTGTTCCACTAGAACAATGATAGGAAGTTCTGTTCCATTAGAACAATGATAGGAAGTTCTGTTCCATTAGAACAATGATAGGAAGTTCTGTTCCACTAGAACAATGATAGGAAGTTCTTTTTCACTAGAACAATGATAGGAAGTTCTGCTCCACTAGAACAATGATAGGAAGTTCTGTTTTACTAGAACAATGATAGGAAGTTCTGTCTGACTAGAACAATGATAGGAAGTTCTGCTCCACTAGAAGAATGATAGGAAGTTCTGTTCCACTAGAACAATGATAGGAAGTTCTGTTTCATTAGAACAATGATAGGAAGTTCTGTTCTACAAAAACAAATAAAATCTTCCTTTCAATATGCGCATGTTGTGCTGGTGACATGTTTTCGCAAAGTTAGTTTTAGTGTCTTTGTTGCAGCCTGGACAGAAAAAAGACCAACAAAGAAGTTCTACAACTTGCAGGTGTGCAGCGGACACTGATAAAAGCAATAAGAAGAATAAAAATTTAAAAAAAAAGAATAAAAATAGGTGGATCAGACAACTAAATTTTTTTTGGCCATGTCAGGAGAAATGAAGGACTAGAAAAACTCATACTCTGTGGAAAAATTGAAGGAAAAAGAAGCGGAGGCAGGCAACGAACATCATACATTGACAGTTTGAATACTTTCTCAACAAGCAAACTAATGACCAACAACAAGTTCATTCGGCTGGCTGATAATAGAGTGGACTGGAAGACCATGACCGTTGATGCCTGCACCAGGCCTGACACTTGAAGAAGAAGAAGTACAATTCAGTTGACTCTTACCTGGCACTGAAAGGAGCATGACCCCTCGATAGTTGTTTAGTTGCTAACATTTCTTTTCTTTAGTAGTTTAATCAAGCAGCCTTTCCATTCTGATGAACACTCCTCTGTATTACATATTTCCCCCAAAGAGACTGAAGCATCTTTATTGTCATTGGAGCATCTCTTTTCAAAACTTCTGCTAGGACAGAATCTGGGCCTGCAGCTTTACCTCTTCTTTGAAACTTGATTGCAGCTGTAATTTTATCTCCCCTGTTGGCTTTTATGATTGAGTTTGTGACTTTATATGTTTCTTGACTGATATGCCCATCCAGCCATTCAGATAGTCTACTTTAAAATAATAGAAACTGAAAGATATTCACGATATCTTTTTTATTTCCACCCACAGCTGTATGAGAAAATTCGGAGGTCCGAGCAGAAGTACAAAGTGGCACTAGATGTTCTGTCCTACCACAGCCAGGCTACTCCAGAGGAGGTGACGGCACTGCAACAACGAAATATTCCCTCAAGAATCCCCAGCATCACTAAGTAAGCAAGAGTGGGTGGGCGAGGCAGTGAAGACACTGGAACTTGGGGTGTGGGTGAAAATTGAACAGAAAGTGGGAAAGAATGTAGTTAAAGGTCCTATCAAAATGTTCTGACCAAACTAAAGATTTGGTTAAAGCTACACCCTTGACTTTATTTGCTTGTAGAATGGCTGATGGAAGTAAGACAGGAAACAACTTGAACACACATGTTTATGTCGAGGCCCTGAACAAAATAGAAATTGTAATTCTTTTTGAAGACCTGAACCTCTTGTAATTCTTATAATGATGTTTTTAAAAGAACTGAACTTAAGTTTTCTACAAATGAAATGTTACACATGACTGTCAAATTATTATGATTACTGTGGAATGTGAAGTCATATGTTCATAAAAGGCATGGAATACAGTTGATTAAAAAGATATTTAAAAAAGAACTAAAAAACATTTGTGAAGTTTTCTCTGACATACACGGTTACCAATAGATAGTGTGTGGGACAGGGGGTCAGTATTCTGATGTGAAGAGAAAGACATGTGGTCATGATAACGATAAAAAGTTTTTTCCATGTATGATTTTGCAAGCAAATTTTCTTTGACAGGTATAATTTTTCACCATGGGCGGTTTGCAACGATGACAAACCTCTCTACGTCCTTTTTATGTTCAATGAATTATTCAAAAATCTCAAGTAAGTGGTCTCCTTTACATTTTTTTGTCTATTTGTTTATTATTTTTAGATTCTTTTGTTTCCTTCATTTTCTTCTTCCTCAACTTCTTTTCATCTTGCTTTTCCACTATCTGTTTTTTATAGTCACTTATGGCAGTATAGCTTGCAAAAAAAAATGTATGGTTATATATTGGTGTATGTTTTCATATGGAAAGTGAAAAGTATATTTTGTACTTAACAAGGGGGACAAACAAAGTCCTCCATCATATACTAAACATTTTTCTTTCACTGTTCAAATGGACTGGCAAAAGGTACAAATTCTCAATCTCAGAGATTCTCTCCCGTGTTTTATACTCTTAATGCAGATAAACGGAGAATTGACAATATTTATCTATTTATTTATCAGCTTTATTCCACCATGATCATTGCATGATCAATATGCTATTGTAGCATTCATCGTTCATTTGTTTTTTGCTCATTATTTTTTTCTATATCTGACCTTCACAGCAATAAACAAAATGAGAAGAGGTAGTACGTATACTATTCTCATCTTCATTTAATGTTTCTAACTAGCTCTAGCTCATGAGTGGAAATAGCCTAGATATAACTTTATTTGCACTCGCCCTTTTTTTTTTCTTTTTATGATTATTATCATTTCAGAGTAACACCATAATCAAGGCTACATGACATAAAAAAATGAAAGTGTTGACAATGTCACAACAATTGGTGATCTGGAGTACTTCCAAGTTAAATCCAACTGTAACTTTGTTTCCAAATAGAAATGTTGAGCCTGTTGCCAACATTTTCTCAGCTTGACGAGACGATGTCCAATATTTTTTTCCTCATTTATCATTAAGACAAGGGATTTGTGTTCATCAAAAATTGTTTATTTCCCACTTGCCATTAAATCGATAAATACTACATTTTGAGCCGGAATGATTATCTTGATAATGTTTAGGGCAGTAACAATAGCAGCAGCCTGATGATGATGATGATGAGGAGGAGGAGGAGGTAATGTCATTGTTGATGACATTAACTGGACAGGAAAGTAATGAGCAGGATGTACTTCAGAGGCGAGTGTTGATTAGTGGTGTTGCTTTTCTCCCTACACTTTTATTACTTTCAATAACTCACTGTTTCTGTACTTTCTCTCCCTTTTCTGTTCAGTTCAACATAATATGTTTATTTAGCTTCATACAAAGTGGTCAAGGGTCAGGTTTAATATTTTCTATTTCTTTAATACAGTTTTAATACATGTAGGTCCACTGTACACAGCACAGGGCATAGCAAATTGTTCCTTGTAATTATTATGACTTGGTATCATTTTTATTACTCTTTATGGATACAAATGTATTAAGATTGTTTATACATGTATTGGCAAAGTCATTATTTTTGCTGGCACTTGCTTTTTTTTTTTTTAATGAAAAAGTTCTTATTGTCGTGGGAGTAATCTCTCCCTTTGAACTCTCAGTTACATGCATTGTTGAAGCAAGAAGTTTTTGAGGTTAGATATCCTGATCACATTCAATTAAGAAAGGAAAAAGGTGTAGCTTTTTTACTAACAGGATGACTTGCTGCTAATCACAGTATATTAGATTTCTCACCTCATTGTTTCTTAAAGCATTTCGACATTCTTCACTTTTTTTTTGTCCTTTTGGTGAATAGCTGCACTGAAATCCAAGGTAGCTTGCATAACTCTGCAAGAAAATTGTGCTGAAAATGAAATGTGAACTTGGTTTTTGTTGACTACCACTTTTGTTTTCATGAGAAACTTTAGGAGAAAATGCAAATTGAGGAAGTCACTGTGGAATAACAGATAATTGATTATATAAAATTGTTTAATTGATTGTGAAATAGATTTATACAATTTTCACTTTTTTTTTCCATACCTCGAATATTTTTTTTTCCTGATTAACAAGACAGTGCTTCTACAAATTAATGATGTTCAAGAATTGAACATTTGAGAATTTTGTGCAAAGCCTGTAAGCTTCATGATTTGATTCAGCTGCCACCAAAGGCTTATTGTTGGAGGGAATGTATGAACTAGCTGAGAAATTTCAAGGAAGGAAAATACGTCTTCTTGAGTTTATCATGAGAAACATAAAGTCACTTGAGGCTTGGCTTCATGATTTTGCCAGAGGCTTTTTCTTTTGTCTTGACTGAGAATAGGCTTACACATTTTCTCTTAGCCACTACTCATTTCTTTCAAAAATTAGTATACAGTCATTCAGGTTTTTTGTGGGTTTTTTTTAATACTTTTTATCTTAAAGCAAATCGTTTGATTACATATACATTTCTTTTTAAATATCAGCAAAACACCTGAGTAGAGTTCTAAACTATTTTCGAATAGGTTTCAGGTATGCTCCTCAATGATCAAAAAAAAATAATGCATTGCTCTTTGCATGGTTCACCATCATGAAGAGGAAAAAATGAGACAAAAATGGTCATCAAATCAAGCAATCAGATTGGATCCTGATTGTTTCAGACGCTTGAACTTGTCATCTTTCTCTCATAGTTATCTCTCAAATACTAAATACTTCAGGTAATAGGAAATTAAACAATTTAACTCTTTTGTTGGTAGAATATTGAAACAGCCCCTAACTTTTGTTTTTATAGAGAGAATAATTAGTAGGATCAGTAAAATTGTTTGCTGTAGTGTTCTGAGCAATCTTTGCATTCTTAACCATAAAGAACTAGCTTTGAATTTACCTATTTCCTCAACGGGTGAAACAAGTGTATTGTTTGAACAACCATCTAATCTTACCTGGTGTGAACTGGGATTAAAAATTTCAAATATATTTCCTCACTGTATGTGTATACACTTAAGTTAATACATGTACTAGAAATAGAAAATCATAAGGCTAAAATTAAGTGGAGTTACAATTTTTGTTGTTTTTTTTTTACTACGTGTATTCTAATATACTGTAATATAGTCAGCTTTTCAATGAAAATAGTTATATTCTGTAGAGTAAAAGTAAAAAGTAAACTTTCTTCAAGGGTGATGAGGCCCATAGAGGTGAAGCTGATCTTGGCTTGGTAGTATAAAGTTGGATTATACTGGGTTATGTAAGAGCTCACTGAATGAAAATGATGCTTGATTACCTCTAGACAGGATGCTAAAACGTGGGAAGAGAGAAATATTATGCTGTCAGAACATTGCAGAAAAAGAGTTGGCAGGTATATGTACTGGTACGAGAACGAATATTGTAGTGCTGTTTTGGGTTGGGCATAAGGAAGACATAGGGGGCAAAAATCACCCGTTGAGCCAGAATGGTGAGCAGAATGTAATGTGAAGAAGTTGGAGGAGGAAAAATGGAACAAGATCATTTTAGGACTCGAAGATTCAGTAGCCAGTTAGCAAGTAAAGAATGGAAGATACATGGTCAGATCTTGAACTGCTGTATATCAAACAAGCAGCATTTACTGTTCCAAATCTTGCAAGAGAGTTACGTTACAATTAAAACTTGAGGCAGGAGCTCTTTCATTGTAATTCTATTTGAGACAGCCCAACCGCAAATTCTTTTCAAATGCTTCTGTACAAATAAAGTACAAATTCCACTGAGATAATTGCACAGTTTACAAAACAGGTGCGTCTTCTAACAAGATAGTAAGAACTTCTGATTAACAAGTCCTGTTCTGTGAGCACCATTCACAAACGATGTGGCTCTGTTTTCTATTCCTTTAGTCGCATCTACTGTTTCTACTAGCAGTTAATATGTCCTGTTCATTGTCTTCATTTAGTGAGCTCTGAACTATCCTTCTGAAACAAAAATAATTGCACAGCCTTGCTGTCCTGATTCACACACTCTAGTGCCTTAGTCTAATAATGTTTTTGTTTTTGTTGAAGACTTGTCAGATCCAGAGTAAGGAGAAAAAATGTATAATAAAAATGCATTTATTACAATGGGAAATAAACTTATTCTGCCCATTGTCTTATTTATGTGTAGCAAATGCAACCTGTGCTATTTTGCTTTGTTTATTTCTGTTTACAAGGAAACTGTGAGATGATAGCAGCTCATTGTCTTGTGATGGACTTAATTATTTTTGATAATTTTGTTTGTTTGCTTTCCTGGATCAGTTGAGGAGGATGAAATCAGAGAAGATAGGAGAGGTCTTGGATTCATTTTACAGGGGAAGCCAATTTCATATCTAGATCAATTAATTTTTCACCTTTCTGCAGCACTTCTTACAAGGACCTAGGATTTTTCATGCACAGCTGTCACAAAGTCAGTGGGATGTGAAATAGGCCTACAATTATAATTAAATGTTGATTGTCAAACTGTCCCTGGGCTTTTGTCATGATTATTGCTCATTGGTTATTGTAGTCACGGGTTTTTTCCCCTTTTGTTATGTTTTGTTTCTTACTCTCCTTACTTCTTTTACAGCACAGCTCTGAATTAGGTTTGCCGATTTTTGTTACATTGTCGTCACTGATGTAGATTTATTCTAGGGCTTGATTGTTTTCTTATGTTTATTGTTAATAGCTGCAAAAAGTCATGTTGGAGTAAACACATCATAGATGCTGTTGTTATTATTAGGGACTGGTTTTGCTTGATCTTCATCTCACTTTACTTTATTTCAGTTTCTTCTCTTTTTTCTGTTACCCAGTATTTAGTACTTTTTTAATGCCTTCTGTTCTTTATGCAGATCAATGAAATGTTGAATAACATCTGGTCTTTTCCTTTTTAAGTCTCACACGTGCTGTTTTCCTTATTTGTCTGCTTCTTATTAGCTCTGCAGAGAGAGCATTGTTCCCTGTACTGCTTCTTGAATATGTGTAGGGCATTCTTGTTGTTACTTCAGTCAATGTCATGGTCAATTTCATTTGAATTCCCTGTTTTCTAATTATTGAATTTGTTTGCTGCTTTAGTTCTGCTTATCCATTATCCCCTTTCCAAGGAAAAAAAAACATAGCATGATACATTTTACAGCTACGACATGGATGATTTGATCCGATTTACCCTGACGGTACGCAAGAATTATCGGAACGTGCCTTACCACAATTGGATTCATGCCTTCTCAGTTGCTCACTCCATGTTCACAGTGATTCAGACCACAAACCATCAACTGACTCCTGTTGAGGTGGGTATCTGTGTCTGAAGTGCAGAAAATCATATAGTGGCTGTTTAAGATAAGCAGGTGGGACACAGCTATGAGTGATTATGTTTATTGTTATTGAGTTCATATTTTTATTTTGCCCAATGAAGAGCAAAGAATTTTCTAAATAGTGCTTGGTCTTGACTTTAACATCTTTTAAATCATGTTGCATGTTCCCTACATCCAAAAAACAGTAGTACATTTTCTTGACAGAAAACTGAAAATCTTGCTTCAAAATGTAATAATTTTTTGTTTGTTTGAAAAAGGCATTGATTTTTAAGATAAAATGTGAAAGTAAAATCAAGAACTTTGTATAGCAAGTTTTATGTGAAGTTTTGAGACAAAACTTCTGACCTGTCACTCATAGTCACTCACAGCATGACCTTGATTACATACTTATTGTCCCCCTGACTTTTCCCTCTCCCCTGTGTCCTCGCTTTCCCCTCAGAGTATCTCCTTGTTTGTGTCATGTCTCTGCCACGACCTAGACCACAGAGGGAAGACAAACCAGTTTATGGTGCAGAGTGCCTCACCCCTGGCAGCCATCTACAGCACCAGCACCATGGAGCACCACCACTTCAACCAGACTGTTACCATTCTTCAGGTGGGCTTATTCTCAGTATTTTCTTTATTGATTTATTTTAGTGCTGTGGTGGTGGTGGTGTGTGTGTGTGTGTGCGTGTGTGTTTGTGTGTGCGTGCGTGTGTGTGTGCGTGTGTGTGTGCGTGTGTGTGTGCGTGTTTGTGTCTGTGTGTGTGTGTGTGTGTGTGTGTGTGTGTGCGTGTGTGTGTGGGAGGAAGAAGAAAAGGAGGAGAGGAAGATTAGGTTCGCGAAAGACGAGTCACTAAATAACCCCCCCCCCCCTTTTTTTTTTAAACA
>JBDFRD010326384.1:0-10331 GCA_039654405.1 Bullina lineata | reverse complement strand
TAATTATTATATGGTTGTGTTTACAATAATGCTCCGAATACGATTATGAATATTGGACGCTAAAATAGGATTCTACCGGTGAGCGCTGCTTAAGTTAAGAAAAAAATCGTATCGGGTAAGAAGATCGTGTTCTTAGGCGTATTTTGTGTTGAAGACAGGCTCTTAAGCGGATGAATTATATATAAATAATTCCTTTTCACGAGAATGGCGGGCTCTTAGGTGGAGACCACTGTAGTCTGTAGTAGATAAGTATAGATCTAGATCTAATACTGAATACTTGTAGAAGTAGAAAGTATAGAGTGCCTATAGTTATAGTCTATCTGGACTAGATTTCAATTGTCAAGTTGAAACGCAAAATAGACTCAACGACTTAATCTTCTAACCTTCATATGTCGGAACATTGACAGTGTTTTGCAGTACGTGAGTGAATTATTATTAATAGCAAAAAATAAGTGTCGCTGTTTACACATTTTCGTGAAGGAAACATGTCGCATGGAAGCTGCCATCTTAATTTTCCTCGAAACTATAATTCCTTTTTTTTAAAAATATTCTTTTGAATGTATTTTGATGTATTAGAGCATCTCTATTACGAAAATTGCAGAGTGGATAAGATGAATTAAACTAATAATGATAATATATTTTATTTTTATCCAATTGATATTTGTTTCATACAGATATGAACAACGCGGCAAATCATTACAACAGCTATCATGGCCGACACACCGTTAGTTAGCGTTCAAGCACATTGTAAATTGTTACTACACGCTGCTAAGTATCCACACGCAGCTGTAAATGGTGTTCTGTTAGCTGAAGATAATAAAGGAAAAGAATCTAAAAGTCTGAAATATGTTGATTGCATTCCATTGTTCCACGTTTCACTTGGCTTATCACCCATGCTTGAAATGGCACTTTTACAGGTTTGTTTACATTGATTGTTTCTCCCTGTATGACTTTCACTTTCACTTATCATGACTTATGGTGACAGTCCAGGCCATATCTAGATCTAGTCTGTGTCACTTTGGTTGTAAAAAAAAAAGGTAAAAGTAAAGTTCCTTTAATGCCTATGAGGCCCATAGAGCCGGAGCTTTATCCCAGTTTCGGTAGGGTGGTGAAGCGGAACAGATTATTTTTACTACTCATCATCTCATTCCTAAGACAAGTAGAAGACAGGATGCTTGTCTGTCAAAGGCTTACTTCCCTGGCAGAAATATAGATTCTAGAGAATATGCCCGTATCCAATTCACACCTGGGTGGGGAGAGGAAAAATGGTATAAAGTGTCTTTCTCAAGGACACAACACGGTCACCTGCCGGATTTGAACCCTAGACCCTTGGATTTGGAGTCGAACACACTGACTAACCATTCTGCCACCGCGCAACCCAACTATAGTTGTAACCTTAGAACATGCAATTAAGCATGTAAATTAAGCAATGCGTTTAATGTTCATTTCTTGAATTTATTTGCACTTTCTTAGGTCACAACTGAAGTGACATAGACAATGATGCCAATAGTAGTGAGCTAAATGTCTGCGTATTCCGTATAATAACAGATATTTACATATGAAAATTAATCCTGGCTATGTGGAGGAATTTTAAATACTTACGAGAAGAGAAAGCGCAAAGTATGACATGCATGGACCAGCTTTGATTTTGATCAGGAAATCTGGCTTGCTTTATTAATGGCAGTCCAATTCTTTTTAAAATAGCAAAGAAAGATTGAATGAAAAGAATGTACATTTGTGCACTACATTTTCTGAGAGCTCATTATCACCATAGTGGACATACAAACTTGACTAACATCACATCAGTTTAATGGGTAAAACCAACAGAGTTTTATAGGAAAATGGGGTAGCAGTATACTTGTAAATTTTGTGTTCATTCATGTTGCACTCAAATAGGACTGCTGGGTACATTCCTAGTGTCAACTTTTTCTCGTTTACAACTTCAAACTTCTCTCTTCAAAAAATATGAAACCATTTTTCCATGTACGTAGCTATTGCTTCAAAAAAACAGTAAAACAGATTCCTTCAGTAGCGTGGAAATCTATCGTTCTTTTATTATTTAATTTCTCTTGTTACTGTTCCATATTATTTTAGTGTTTTGAAATTATTTTGATGTTTCTAATTTGAATCTTTTGATGTAAAGATTTGCTTATTTTCTTTTCTCAACAGATTGATACCTACTGCAAGAGAAAAGGGCTTGTTATAGCTGGTTATTATCAGGCAAATGAAAATTACACAGAAAATGAGTAAGTTTAAGAACGAGTAGTCCCATTTATTTTATCTCCTCAATTATTATAAATATAATGTTCACCATAATCAGTTCACTGTGATTGTTCTCGAAGAGTAAAAATGAAAATTTAGTTTTCTTGACTTCTGTCTGACAGTGAGTGACACATTAAAGTGCATGTACATTCAGTTCATTATGCTGATAACACAAAAGATGCTTTTTAAGAGCAATTTTTTTGTGATTTTTGTTTTGACACATGATGCCTCTTGATGTTGCAGTTGAGAAAGAATTATTTTATAAATATTTATTCAACAGATCAAGAGTGAAGTTAGCATATTACTTAATTATTAAACACTTTAAACATTGATCAAATATTACAATCATTGTAAATATTATGGATAAATTCTGAACATTTGTATTCGGCAGAAAATCTTGAAAATACATGTAAAATAAAACAATATATTTGAATATTTGTGAATTCAGTAGCTCATATTTCATAAACAATTTTTTTTTTTGTACAATAATTCTTGTGGTTTCTTTTTTATTTCAGTCTGAATCATGTAGCAAAAACGATTGGCCGCAAGATTCAAGAAAACTTTCATGATGCTTATGTTCTTCTGGTAAGACCATTTTCACTGTAATTAAGGTAAAAGTCCTTTTATAATATAAATGAAACAATAGATACAGATATTTACCAATGTCTGTTATCTTTTTGAAAATATTTGGCATAGTGGAAGCTTTGGACAAAACCGTTCCGAGAATCCTCTTTTGCAACAAACTTGTGTCTGTTAATGATATACTCTTAGTAATAAATTCTTCAAGTGTAGTCAGCTTTTTAATCTGTAAATATAATTAGTATTAGACGGATGTATCTTGGAAGAAAGCTGATCAGTGATGATGGTACCTGAACTAATTTTTGTAGGAGGGAATTTGTAACATGTCCCTGAGATATTGAGCTCAAGTTTGTCATTATAGAGATAGATATAAAAGAAAACAAATAGTGTTTAATTGCAACAATAGAAACTTACCAACTGCATACTTGTTTGCTTAAACTCCACCACAAAAGAAAGGTTTGCAGTCATATAAAAAAAAATGTCACAAAGTTGTTTTATCTTCATTTACATGTCCATTTGTGGGCTTTTTGTGCGTGGAACTTATAATAATCTGCTTCTAGGATACCACCAATACTGAAATAATCTGTCTGTCTAAGGAGAATAACAGCGTTATCAAATGTAGAATAATTGTGATGTTTATTTGTTGATTCAGATTGATAACCGGAGAGTGCGAGCAGAGTCAGTTTCTCAAGCATACAGAATTTATTCACTGAAGGAGACAGGATGGAAGGAAGTCGATAGGAAGTGAGTGAATACTTTTTCTATTACAGAATTGCTTTTTTCCTGTCCCTTTTTAAAACTTGTGTATGTACTTATCAGGAAAATTGCTGCATGCTGTTATTCGTGATTGAACCTTGTTTATTTTATTTTTATTTTTTTGGACTTTTATTGCTTTTAATTTGATTAGCTCCAGTCTGATATAGATCAATCATCACTAACAATTAATTAACATTGCTAGCTATGATGAACCATGCACTTAACAAAAAAAAATACAAAGAAGTTACTGAGTTTTTTAAAGTTGATTTTAAACAATTGTTTTTATATTATGAATCATGGCTGCCTCAGTGCAAGACCTGCAGTCCTGACTGTCGACACGATTTTTTTTCTCCTCAGCCAGATACAAATTAGGTAGCAGCATGATTATTCTACTGAATATGTGTATAATCTGCTGTTCTGCTTCACAGTTATTTTTTTTAACCGGATTATCACTTTAGTCTACTTATTTATCACAGTACTTTCAATACAAAATCATATATAGATAATCTGAAGACAAAATTTCATCATGTGTCTGTTCTACCTCCTCAGAAGTTCAGCAGAAGAAGACATTTTGAAAGAAGAATGTGTTTATGCTTTGCTCAAGTCAGGAGCTCAGAGGAAAGTCTTGGACTTTGACAACCATTTGGACGATATTTGCAATGACTGGAGGAACCTTGAATTGAATGATGTAATAAGTCGCTGTACATAGTAGTATCCAGCCGTTTTTCATGTGATCACTTGTGTTGTATTTATGGTGTTATTTCTCAACACTGAACAATGTATGTTATCATTGCATACAATGTGGAGTTTAATCAAATGTTTGTGTAAATGGAATTGACAGAACACACAGAAAGTGACTGGTAAGTTGAATGGTGTGTGTCTTGTACTTTTGAGAGAGAGGTTCTTTTTTCTACTTTCAACCTTTTGTTCAGCTAGTCTTAACATTTGTAACTCTGGTTTAATGATACTGGTCATAGTACTTTGAAAGTATAAAACATAAAAAAGAAAGCACAATTCAAAGCTCCTTGTACTGAGTTACACAAAGAATAATATAGTCTGTTTATAACTGGCTCTCAAATAAGAACAGTTTGGAAGAGACAAGTAAAATTATTTTATATGACAACCACCAAATAAAAAATAATATAACTATAACAACTACGATATGTTCATAGCAAAGTTTGAGAGGGACTTTGTTGGAAATTTTGACTTGCTTTTTACCTTCATTGACTTTTTTCTTATTTCATATGATCTGAAATGCACTATCCATATGAAGCACTCTTTTAAAACTTTATTCAAGAATAGAATCCCTCCAACAAACTAAAATGCAACAACTGTCATGCTTTTACTTGATTCTATATGGAACATTGACAAAATTTATTGACAGTTCTTGTGTAATGTAAAAGGTTATCAGGTGAAAGGAGAGAAAATAATCAAAAAAGTTTGGAAAGGCAGTTTTATGCATGAAACTTGATTTTCTGATGAATTGTGTTTTTATGACACTTAATGAGTATGTCTGCACAGCACCGACAGTGGTAAGTAAAAAGTAAAAAGTTATGGTTGTTAGAATTTGTTTATGTATTATTCACGAAGAAGAAAAGTGAGAAAATGAGTATGATAGAGAATTAGTGTTGTTGTTGATATAGTTCACAATATTTGGAGAGAAACACAGACCATTTAACCTGAAGTAATATTGTGTAACTTTCTCTTGTTCATCTTTATTTTTATTTTTTTTTTCCCTGACAAGCTTTGCTGTTTCAGTCAAAAGTGTTATTGAACTGAAATTAACCCCCATACTTATAAATGTCTGTCTTGTCTTGCTGTAGACAGTGTGGAGAGATGTTGAGGCCTGTTCTTTTTTTCTAGTTTTAAGTTTTTGTGTCATGTTATGTACTGCAATCAATTCCTGTGATTTCGTTCGATTTTTTTTTCTATATTCTGTTGGAATAAATGTCAGGCAGAAGATTTGGTGTTATAACTGAGTGACAAAAAGATTGGTATTGGTGCATATAATATATTATTGTTGTCCATTTTCATTTTTATTGTATATTATACTGTGTAGAATACAGTAGTGAAACTTTGAAGAGATTAAAATAATTCCTGCTGAAGTAGGCCAACACTTGCTGAAGCACGGAGATTGAAAAAAAAAATTGACTCCTGCTTACATTTGTGCTGCAGGAACCATTCTATTGAATCTACTGATAAACTCCCTTTATAGCTGTTGGCCCTGCAGTTTCAGAATTCAGCATATTTTTTTCTTTCTTTCAGTACTGGTGGCATATGCATCGTTAATTGGAAAGCACATTGTATTTGAAGAAGCAGTTCCAACTAATGAATGTTTTATACTTTATAGCACAGCTGGAGTATTTCAAATGTTACGAACAATCGCCCAAAAATCGATCTTGCATAAAGACCTCTGAACTGACAAATTAGTTTTATCCCAAATAGATCTGGTGAAGGAATAGAAAATGGGAAAGTAAAAAGCAAAATAGAAAAAAGTCAAAAATTTGATATAGAATGCAAATACATGTAGTATACATGTATCAAGATAATACAAAAGATTAGATATTACCATATGGTCTTAATCTTATGGCTCACATTAATTACACTCTTTTTTTTAGCCTGTGAAAATTACTTACAAAACAATGATTTACAATGAAACGAAAGATTGAAATAGCAAATTCTGAGAGAAGAATAATTGCTCTGAGACAAAGTTAGCAAATGAGTTGATGATGTTGTGTTTTGAATTTTGAATGCATTGTTTTGTTTTTTTGCTGGGGTAGTGGGGGATATTTGTTTGAATCAAGGAAATCTTTTTATTTATTTTTTTTTTTACTTTTTATTTGTATGGGAGCAGTGCATATTATGCATCAACACATTAACTTTTGTAATTTTTAACTCTTGCATGTTGTTCTTTTTTGTCATTTCTCAGTATTTTGTTCCAATTCCAATACATTGGCATTATGTGTGTGCAGATGCTTGGTGCTGAAATGGGGAACTTATTACACCTGTACACTGCAGCAAGGATGTTTTATTTATATAATAATTACACGGTAAAGGTTATTTTTTCTTGCAAGGGTTTTCAGATACTTGTATGACGCATATTTTATGCAGTTCAAAAAAGGGAAGAACTGTCATACATGGTGTACGTGCTTTTATATCACGGTTTCATATTTTAACGTGAATAAAGAAAAAAGTTTGTTTATCTTATGTCAGTCTTTTTTAGAGATGTTACGTCAGGCAAAATTAATTGGAAATGGCATAGATTGAATTCTTTTACTTTAAACTTTCAGCCAGAGCGAACACTTTCTGGACTAAAATTCGTCTCTACTATCAAATATCAAAAAAACAATCTCACATATTTGAATAGAATGTACAGAAACTGACCGATACAAGCCATTCTCATTCTGCGCAACTGCCATACCTTGCCCTTCTCCCAACCTTTTCTGTAACCACAGTTGTACCGAATGTCTTCTTCTTCACGGGCTGTATGCCATGCGGTTACACACCCACCACCACTTAAATTTTGTGTTGGGTGAGGTGAAATGAAGTTGAGTCCTGTGCATAGCCTGCACACATGCAGGAGGAAGAGACAATATGTGTACACATCTTTTTGCACTTCTAAGCGTCAAGATGTAGCTAGCATCACTCAAAATAGTGTTATCTTTTTTCGTATTCTGTCTTTTCATATTGCTGAATATGCCATTCCCTTTCATAAAGCATAGACCTAACCTAATTCTTCATTGCTTGAATTGAAATTTCAACTTCTACAAACTTCTTTTGCCGCAGCAAAGAAAATATGGCACAAGTGTACTCTATCAATAAGGTGGGGCGGTGGCCGAATGGTTAAAGCATTGGATTCCTAATCCAAGGGTTCAGACTTCGAATCCGGGAGGTGTCTGTGTTGTGTCCTTAGGAAAGACACTTTACACCATTTTTCCTCTCCCCACCCAGGTGCAAATTGGGTTTCAGCATATTCTGCTGGGGAAGTAAACCTACAACAGACTAGTGTCCTGTCTAGGAGATGAAATAAAAATCATCTGTTCCACTTCACACTGCCGAAACCAGGATAAGCTCCAACTCTATGGGCCTCGTTGGACTTGAAGGAACTTTACTTTTTTTTTTTTACTGCCCTGTATCAATGATAAATACATGTATTCGGCTACAGACTGAGCAAGCTTGCTCAACGGCCAGCTAGAAACCTAAAGCTACTAGGCTAGGAAAGGCAGAGGATGTCAAAGAAGTCTTTGGTCGTGATTTAAAGAAATGGAATCCACTTTACTTTGAATGAAAGAAGAAAAGAACTTTAAAAAAATGTCTGATACTTTCACTTCTACTTTAAAAACTTTTCTAGTTACTCTTAAAAGTTGTTTCCTTTTTTATTCACTTTGGTGTATGACAAACTTTTCAATTCAGAATATGGCATTATGGTATGCAATGTTGATGCATTAATGCATTTATTTATAGAAATAAAATCAACACTTCAAAACCCAACAGTGTAGTGTTCTTCCATGGGGTCAGCAAACTGAGCTGCTTTGCTGAGTGAAAAAGGGATGTCTTGTCTATCTAATATGTATTCTCTCCTGATATATTTATTATAATTGACCAAACAAGGAATATCAAGCTTTTGGTGTAATTTTTTGTTGTTAAAGAGTTGATGCACATAAAGCGTTACGCTTTATTTTTATATAAATTCAAATTTAGATTTCTTCATATTTATATAGGCCTATACTATAAATATAAACAGTGTTTTCCCCAGAGTGTAAGCTCTACACAGAGAAAACAGTATTGTGATCACATTCATGATCCTTAAAATACACGAAATTTGAGAACTGCATCTTAAAAGATTCACAACAGATCCTCGCAGCTGCATGAAAATAAGTTCCAGGCTCTAAAGTTAATAGAAAAGCTTATTGTTGACACATTTTTATGAACATTCAAAGATCATCGAGTAAGATGTTATGTAAGACAGCAGATATTTTGAGGCACTTTTACACATTTATTCACATCATTGGCATAGGCTTATTTATAGTAAAACTTATTGCTTTTCAGCCAACTGTTGCAATTTATCTCACACGAGATGTAATAGCAGTCTTTCAAAATATTCCTGATAACATTTTCATCAGAATCATGTACATGTATGTACATGTATGTTGATTCATTCTTTTTTTTCAATCAACACTGAGAAATTAATTGGTTTGATAATGCTTATGCTGGAAGTTGACCAACAGTGAACAAAGCAACCCTTAATTTGCAGGTTCTCTTAATCGGTTGATGAATGACATGTCTTGAAAGCATTTGAGTCAAAATGGACGTGAATCTCCGTTTTCCAATTATCCGGGGGAAAAAAGTACATTGTACATGTTCTTCTTTTTATGTGTTTCATTCCATTCCGTAATGTACTTTTCCACACCAGTTCACATTTTGCCTTTATCAAGCATCAATTTGTTTCTGGAGATCACATGAAAAAATAGCTAAGGTATCCCGAAGAAAACAAGGACAAACCAACCTCTGTCTTTGAAGGGAACAAATAATAACAAAAAACAGTCACACAAAAGGAGAAGAGAAGGAAAAGAATACTAAGAAACAATTTGTTTCTGTCCATCCCGTCCTTTATTGAAGCAATGCAATTTTCAGCCTTGCAAAAATAAGTTGAATGGCATTCAGTTACAAAAATATAGCCATGTATTTAGGGGTAAAATAAAATCATGAAGACAAAATGGTTTGATCTGCACAAGAATGGAAAACAAAACTGGACCAAGAAGTAAGCCAGCAGCACCGCAGAGTAGAATACAGCTGTGACTTGCAGGATGACAAAGACAGCTGACAGAACCAAGTGAGAACCATCATAAACGGGTTGAAAAGATTATAAAATGACTGGAGCAAGACAATCAACAAATGACAGATGTAGACGTACACTTATTATACATCCATGATCTTGCTGCAAAACCATTTACTCATTCTATCAAAAGGAAAATGAAAACAAAAATGTTTCTCAGATTCAGTTCAGTGTATTTAATTGACTTTTCTAAAAATGAATGAAAACAATGATTTTTTTTCTACGAAAATTCAGAAGACAATAAATATGTCTAAAATTGTAATTTTCCGATGATGGATGATGTGAAGTATAACAATGTATGTATGCATTTCATTTACCTCAATCTTCATTATCATCACTCAAAAATTATGTAAAGATTGAGAAAAAATTTAATTCAAGCACAGCAAACCTTGCGTTTAACTTCCTCAGTTTTGGTAGTCCTTACTCTTCCATAGAGATAATCTCTGGTTATGACGTTTACTACATTTCAAAATTAAAGATAAGAACAATGAGATCAACTTGCTGGAAATGTTTTTAACATAAAGCTCAAGGGCACATATCACTGCAAGGAGCATTAAATGTTAAATTGAATAGATTTTTCTTTATAAATACTTATTGGTTTTGTAGGATAATTGATGCATGCATGTTAAAAAAAATAGTCAGAAAAGTATAGCATATAATGGTACAGTAGTCGCCGCCAAAGTGCACGCTGTGTAAAAGCACGACCCGGTTAAGTGCACGCTTTCATCATCTGATCGATTTTTTACTATATAAAATCGCATGTCTAAGTGCACGCTACTTCGCATAAGTGCACGCTCTAGTCACCAGAACACGGCAACAGGTTCCAGCCAAATCGGCTCGCGACTGTAAAATTAAATAGTGTGAAGCCTAGATCTAGATCTAAATGGTCCAACTCAGA
>JBDFRD010326275.1:0-10332 GCA_039654405.1 Bullina lineata | reverse complement strand
AATTAAGAGAATCGGGTCCTCGTGGCTTCGAATTATCCGATCGAATTTAACAAAGCCAAAGAGGAGAAAAAAACCTTGTGTCTGGAAAACTTCGAATTATCGGAACTTCGGTTTATCCGAGTTCGGCTTTCGAGGTTTCCACTGTACTTTATTGCTTTCTCAAAAGAAAAATTAATGCCACAGACTTCGACCTACTCATCTGAAGTCGTGTGTCAGATTAATGCAGCCACTCCTGACCCGTGTACAAAATTGGATTGGGAATGATTTCTGTTTGTGAACTTTCCGGGTAAAGTAAGTTGATAGTTGGCAGTGCAGACAGTCAAAGAGGAACAAGATTAAGTTTGCTGCCAATCATTTTTGCTTCTCTTTTCACCGAAACAAGGCATGAATCACGAGTTCTGTCAGTTTGCACTTCTTTTGCCAAGAGCGTTTCAGATTGTTTCCTGAATAATTTAGCTGGGTCACATTTCTGAACAAAATGAAATGGACTGTTTTCATGTTTCTACAGCCCTTGACATACAGAAGCAGCACGGGCTTGGAGATAGATGTATGAGAATATGTGCTGAGAACTGTCAGAATGCAACAAGAAATTAGAACAGCTATAGTTTAGGTGAAAAGACAGAGCTGACCTTTATGTGGTGTCTGCCTGGTGTTTGTGATGGAGTGTTGTCTGAAAGAAGTTGTTTCAAAATCCATTCAATCTTTAATGAGTTAAATTTATCCTAAATAAATGATATTTAAAATTAGCTATATTCAGCTGTTGAAAAGTTATAAATCCACCTCTTTTTTTTTTTAATTTTGGAAGAGGATTTTTTTCTTTTTTTTTTTTTTACTCTATAAAAAAGAAATATCTTTCTATCCATCTGTTTCTGTCCAGCTTCTATCTACCACATATTGACATTACATATTTTTCTATGGAACTACATGAAGATTGCCTATTATATCACAATAAAACTTATTAGCTACTAGTTTATTACTTCTATTAATATAATCATTTTCCACAATGTATTTGTGAATCCTTGGTGGATCATATGCAATGAGCTGTGTGTGTACATGATATGTCAGATTGTTATGCATGAGTGAGTGATACTGACAACATTAGATAGATAAGATATGTTGCAGTAGTTACATTGTTGTTACTATAGGGAATAGTAGATCAAGTAGACCAGCTTCCAAGGATTGTCTGGATTATATAGTTATTTATTCACTACTGTCACAAATGTAGTGTGCGTGTATGCAAATGTAAGGACCTTTATTTTTATGTGCTTGTTAAAAAGAGTCAACAGAACACCTAGAGGTTTGAAAATACTCATATCTCCGAGCAAAAGAAGGGGCCAATTCGTTGTTGATTTTACAATTTTCCAGAAAAACCAAAATATTTTTTATGATTTAAAATGTCACTTGAATTGAATAATCCACTTCTTTTTTGTGTTATCCAAAATAACCATCCATTTTTTACATTCTATGTAAGCTCTTCCATGACATCAAAACCTGTATGATTGAAAAAAAAGAATAATGTTCATTAATTATTGGTTCTTTGTTCCTCCTTCCTTCTCCTCTTCATGGAATCCACTACACCTGTGCAATGGTTTTGAAATGGTACCTGCGCGTACCTGTAGTTCGCATACACTTTGAGGCCAGCTTCTGGTTTTAATTCATTTATAATATGTGGAGTTTGATATTTGTTGTTTTCTTGTACCTACATAAAATGAATGTGAAATGCATTGTTTTGTGTCCCGGCACGACAGTACTGATAGTCTTGTGTAGCCTCTCACAGAAACAGGGCTTTGTTTATGATTACTTCCTTTTTGGTTGATTCTAAAGCATCAAAGATATTTGTTTTGCTATTTTTCTGCCCCCTCTTCAAACTCTTTCACAATCCGGATCGTTTTAATGTTGGGTCTCGCCTTATGTATGTTGGTTGTGATGACTTTTCTTCATCCTTCGCAATTGTTGTTTACGATGCAACTTTTACCTTTTCCTTTCTTGTCTTTTCTTATTCATCTTGCACACTGGAAACTGTTTTAACACTTACAGTACCGCTAGTCTATATAGTGAGAATACCCCTGAATACCACCTGTTTCTTATTCATTTTATTAAGGTGCATCATACTGGGGATAATATTCGCCATCCGTACTCAATGGCAATGGCAGAATCGGCGATATTGTCAACGGTACTGTAAGTGTTAATCTTTGTCATGGCCCTTTATTCATCGCTTATGTAAGCTACATGTGGGTGTCACAGACCCAGCGACTTCTAAAGATGTTATCATATTATTATCTCCCATTTATTAGTGTAATCCACCTACTGATTTGCAAAGAGATTATTTATTTATGTCTTTGCAGAAAAAAATAATATAATTTACTGTGGGTTTTTTTTCAAACGATACCTTAATTTGTACAATTAAATGCTGGAAACACAGAAATCTCAGACTTATTTTAACGTTAGTGACTGTATGTCTCAGTCTCATATTGTGCAAGAGTGTGTTTCACTCGTTAATTGTAGAAATGTTAGATGCTGCTTTCTTTTGGGCTAGGCCAACTCCTGCTGTCACTAGCCTCTCCAGTATAGCATGGAATATGTTCACCTGTTTGAAATCTGTTTCTTTCCAGCCTTTCCTTATCCTTATTCTCAGAATATGGACCAATTATACAACAGCAGCTATCTGTCAGTTATATATTTTTAAACAAATAGAAATTGAACCGCCCTGTTAATGATAAAATCATATATTTTTGTTTATTTTTTATGCACTTTTTCTTCAATGGATAATTCAAAAGTGGTTGTGATTTTAAAATGGTACAGTAATTGTGTAATTGATCTGAATCTATGCATTATGTGAATTGAGTCTTAATTTCTGCTTTCGCCATTATTAAACAGGCCTTCATTATATATTCTAATTCTATACGCGCCAATGCTCTTGGGGTTTCTGTCAGAGCCTTAGTAGACCTTAATGTTGCAAAGAATATCGCACAAAGCCTCACATGCTCATTAATAATAGTATCATGAAGTATGAGATATTTTCAGATTTATGAATTAGGCTTTTTTTCATGGTTCAAGCAATTCAGCTTCTTTATCGAAACAGAACTCATGCAAACAGTTTGGCCTTAAAAAAGTTGTTGATTTTTATGCAGATGGACAAGTCACCAATTTATATTTTTCTGTACAGTGTTGTATGTGCATATGTATAAACTTTTTTTTTTTTCATGTCACTGCTATCCTCAATGAAAATCGTTATCATTGTCTTCTTCTTCTCCTCCTCCGTTTTCAATAAGGTCTCCTTGAGTGTAGAGAAGAGTGGGTGGTTTTGTAGTAGGTCCGTGAGAGTTTGCTGTTAAGGTGGCACGCATACTATTGCTTGTTGCTTTGCCAAACTGTAAAGTATAAGTTTCGTATAGCTGAATGACGTCAGCCATGCAAAAGAGATCTCTTTTGCGTATTTGACATGGCATCCAAAAGGCAAAATAGGATACTGTGCATAGGGCCTTGTAATACAGGAACGTAATGTAATGCATTTCTGTGTCCACAAGATGCAGTTGTTTGAGGCAATCTATGTTGACCTTCTTTTTACACGTATAACATTTTTCACAGGTATCCTCTCTTACATACAGGCTCTATGCACCTGCCACCTTATTTTTTTCTGAGGGCAAGTTGACTCCTCTCTTCACATTAAACCCTTCTAACCTGGCCCTTGTGACGAGTTCTTCGTTTATGGTTTACAGACCTGCCAACTTTACAGGTTTGCTGTCAGAAATTACGGTTTACGGGCAATTATGGCCAAATTACGGCAAGGATGGGATGAATATATATGCTTTTAAATCTCATTGCCATTGCGTTTTTCGTTCTCTAGCGTTACCTAATACGCGGTAAAATTACTCTTTTGGGTCCTCATTTTACTGCGAGTTCAGCTCGTGATTACTCCAAGCCTCAAATGGGGTTGGCATGTGTGGGTTTACCTTGATGCCATGTATTATTAGCGTAAAGACTCTCTCTTTCCCACCCATTTGTTTTTCAGTATCTTCATTCTTCTTCTCTCCCACCGTTTACTATTTGAATGCGTTAGTGACTTTGAAAACAAAGTTGCATTGTGTTTGTTGCAGCCTGTTGTGATGAGAATATGCAAAGCAATGATTGTTTCAAGCGACTTTTTGCCTTGTTCAAAATGATATCTATATATTTTACAAAGCAGGGGGAAGAATTTTGTCTACTTATTACAAAGTGCGAGTATTCTTATGTGATTTACTTTTATTGGAGTGTCTTTTGATTTTATAAATTGCCAGGGAAGACTGCAGCACAAGATATTGGTCATTCTATATGTATTATAAAGAAAATTCTATTGAATCAGAATGCAGCCTTGAAACCAGCTCTCCACGGAAAAAATGTGAAATTGCCGTTGTAGACGGAGACAAAATAAGATTAGCCAAAATCAAGAACACACGGCCATCCTGGTCCCACAGCTATACCTGTATGTAATTGATGTACAGAGCACACTGCAATTTCCCCATTGTTTTTCTGTATCAATTTGTGTTGTTTCCTGTGGGATTTTCCTTTTACTATCTTCAGGAATTTCCATTCGCACATCTTTCATAACTCAACTTTCAAAACCATTGGCTTGTGATAATCTTTTTCATTATTATTCTCTACTACAAATGTCATTGCTTTTCATGTGTAACTCGTGTCTTTTTTTCTTGGCAGTAGAAGTATTACTCTCTATTACTGCACTTTGTGGCAGCTGTGGGTGTTTTTTTTTTAAGTCCTCTCTTGTGTCATGAAATCAAACTGATAAACAATGGTTGTGTTTTGAAAAGGAATTTCTTCCTCTGAAGTCCTTTCTTGTCCATGATCTGGCATTCAGTAGAAAATTTTGATTGCTCTACCTTCGGTGGTATTGCTGTGAGTTGGAGTCTCATGTTCTGTCAGAAAAGAAAGTGTCAGTTCCAGAGATTCATCTCTCTCATTTGTGTACTTGGGAAAGGTTTGATATCCTCCAAGAACAATGAACAGCCTCCAAGGATGTATAGAGATACCAATGCTTCCTGGTCGGTCGTTCTGTTTGTATACACAGTGAGAGAGATTTGCAATTTTGTTTGAAAACAGAGATGCCAGGTACATTTTGTTGTTATTAGCCCAAGTCTTCGTTTCTTTTCAGTTCCGATGCCTGCTGTTCTAGTATATTGTGATAGAACTGGCCATATCAAACATTAAAGTAGGATAAGCTTCAGTCATTGAATATAATACAGTAATATGATATTACAACTTGTGTAATATAATATAGTGCCTGTAACATTATTGGCATATATATATATGTACATGTATGTATAATTATTATTGTTAAGCAACAAGTTTGTGATTTACTTTCCCAATGTTCGCTTTTCTGTAGAGCAGGTGGTTGGTTGGTGCTTCTGGTACGTATGTGAATAGATCTATTTTGACAAACATGTTTGTAGCTGTAGCAATATTTTGATCCTTTTTGTCAATGAAGGCTGACGGTTTAGTGTAATGTACCAAATGGAGTTGGGGCAAAACTGTTGAGAGTTTAATCTTCAAAGATAGTCATCAGGAAACATCCAAATCCTTTGTAATTTGCCGCCAAACCTTTGAACTGGTGTGAACTAACCACCGTGCATTTTCTAGTCTGTTGAGACCGAAGTGATGGCTGGATGCTAGAGCACTTGACTCTGGAAAGGTTAGAGTTCGGTCCCCAGTGGAACTTCCTGATTTTCAGGGATAACTACAAGAAGAAAGAACGCTGTGTAAAGTAAGGCAAGCTTTGCTGCCTTTTGTTTTGATATGTTGATGTTTTTCTTAAGTTCTGCTTTATCCTACATTCCATTCTACACATTGCAAATCTGCTTGTTTTATCCTGTTTGTGATTTTTTTGGCTGAAAATAAGAATCGTAGAGTTTTGATTTTGCGGTTTTCTTTTCTTTATTTTTAATTCGGGGCGGTTTATTCATGGTGCCTCATTTCCTGTCAAATGCAGCAATTGTAAAATAGTGTGCTCGCTTTGCTAGCAACTTGTGTGAAACTCCTTTTTTTTTTTACATGTAATTATAAGGGAAGCAGTTGGAAAAGATGCAACTCATGTGTTTGAAAATTGGTACATGTAGAAACTGTTACACATAACTAATTTTTGGGGTGCATTTCATTTTGGTTTTAAAAATTTCAAAATAGAATTTGTTTTATAATACTTTTGCTTGAAGACAAAACCTTATTTTGAAAGCGGGCTACATACTTTTCAACTGTTGCTTTAAATTAAAAACCTGATTTGATGATTTTTTTTTTCCGACACCTGTACATTTGTTTTATCTGTGCACTTTTGTTTTTTCCTCTTTAAAACTGGCTCATTTCTTTCTGAGTGAAACTGAACTAACACACTCACTTGCTTGCTTTTTCTGTTTTTATCAATCTGTATTCCGTTTTGCTGTCTAACATTAATTGCAGGAGTAGGATTATTACATGTACACTATAAATAATAATGAAATTGTGAATACAGCGATTATTTATGTTTTCTTTATCCAATAAAGAAGCCTAACATCAGCAACCCCATTTGTTTTTTCTTCTGTGTGACAGTATGTACTAAATGTGTTTGTCTTCTTTGCCAAAGCTTCGTCTATTTGTACAAGCATAATTCCCCGTTCTACGAACGGAACAGATACGTTCATTGATGGATTTAGAGGTGCGCACCCGTGAGTTGATGCGTTGCTACAAACGGAGCAATTAGAGGAAGTAGTTCGTTTTGAACTGGCCTGTCGATTTTTCCATTTTCTTTCTTTTATAATTTTGTATTTTTTTTGGTCAAATTGTTAACAAACCAAACATTATTTGGGGTAAAGTTGCTTGCCACGGAATGCTTTTTGTAGGTCCTAATCAACATGCCAATTTTGACTGCTTTTCACTTCTTCGTTTTTAAGCCCATAGTGCCACAAAGTTTGGGGCTTAGCTCCATTATAATAAGATTGCCCAATTTGAATTTATCAGCTACCCTGCAGCATTCATCC
The DNA here is from genome assembly GCA_039654405.1 of Bullina lineata. NCBI lineage: Eukaryota > Metazoa > Mollusca > Gastropoda > Bullinidae > Bullina > Bullina lineata. The sequence goes on along the minus strand of JBDFRD010326275.1, from coordinate 3,334 downwards.
CTTTTTTTTTCATTCAGGAACACCATGAGACACAGAAACGAAAAGTGCAAAAAAAAAAAAAACAACCTGTATCACAATAGGGCGGACTTGGGTGATACAGGGAAAGAACCGTGAACGTGACTAGGAAAAATAACACTGAGTTTAGAACGCTTTTCTTTGTTAACTCCTATTCGTGTTGAGGAGTATGTTGTGGCATTAATCCCTTCACTGCCAAATCCACTGATTGATGAACAGCAATATTTTGCTAGTTGCCAACATTAATGGTGTTACTTCTCTGGAATCTGATATTACTTTACATAACACTCACTTCTTTTCTACATTAAATGACCAGAGAGAAATCTGAAATAGTTTTTTTTAATCAAGTTCTTCTAACTATTCAATTTTTTCTAGGATTCAGCGACAGATATCTGGCAGTGAAAGTGTTAAGTAAGGAGTGTCTCCAAACGATTTTAGTGTTGACTCCTATTCGTGTTGAGGAGTACATTGTGGCAATTGCTTGCTTCAAGTGTCCGGCCTAGTGCGGGCATCGACGGTCATGGTCTTCCAGTCCTCTCTATTATCAGTCAGCCGGATGAACTTTGTGTTGGACAATGGTTTATTTGTTGAGAACGTATTCAGACTGTCAATGTATGATGTTCGTTTTCTTCTGCTTCTTCTTCCTTCTATTTTCCCACAGAATATGAATTTTTCTAGTCCCTCTTTTCCGTTGACATGGCCAAAAAAATTCAGTTACATATACCTTTTTCTTATTGTTTTCATCAGTGACCGCTGCACACCTGCAAGTTGTAAAACTTCTTCGTTGGTCTTTTTCTCTGTCCAGGATATTCTCATTAATCTTCTTAAGAACCACATTTCCGTAGCCTCCAGTTCCTTTTTGCCTTATAGGAGATATTCCAACATTCGCAGCCATATTGTGGCAATCAAGTTAAGATTGTCTCCAGGCGCTTGCGTGTAGCAGCACGTTGTCCGAAATTTAAGACGCCGCAATAGGACGTAATAGGAAAGTGGAGCTGAATCCACAAAAGCATGTGCTTGTACGTGTTCCAAAGAAGAACAAAGATAAACACAAAAGTAGTCCTTTCGGTTTGACAGTGCGTTCACTTTGTGCGACCGTAATGATTACTTCCGGTAGGCACGCATTATGAACCGTATTCAATACACACCGTAGAATTGGGCATTTTCTAATGTTGAATATCTAGTCATTAGTACAAGCTTATTTTTTGGCGTGAAAGCGGCACTGGCCAAATCAATTTGAGTTAGTCGTCGCAAAATGTATTTTATTGAAAAATGAATGCAATGCGGAGTCAATCACGTGACTTATTCCAAATTGCAGAATGAGAATCGTCTGAGCTTAATCTGTGTTCCTTTTGAAACAATAAAATCCGTTTCTTTGTTCCCAGTAGGGGCCGTCGACACAGAATATGTATAGCCTCCGCACACACAACACTGGCTCTTTCGACGATGAGTGGGAATCTTCTGAAACGCATGCTTCTCAGCTCACAGTGATGTTGTAAACAGTAGATCTAGATTTCTATATTCTTTTTTTTATAGAGGTCATTACAAAATATGGAAGTAAATTTTTAATGTACACACAAAATGGAAAATATAAACGCATGTACGAGGTTTGAAATAAAAGGTTCTATCTAGATATTCGTGCACGATTTGTTTATGATTAAAATATCAGAGAAGTTTTAGAATCTACACGCCATAAGGATATCCTGCGTCTTTTATGTCCAAAAGGCAATCCTTTTAGATCTATGGGTTAAGAATAAGTAGAAAATCTAGATCTATGCATTTTCGAATTTGGAACTTGAAATGTATAGATATATAATCTTGATCTTTAGAAATGAGATACATGTTTTCATACATAGAATCAAAAAGAATCGAAATCGGAGGTCTCCTTTCTCCTTGTGTTGCTTACTAGATCACAAATGTAGTATATTATCATTAAAATATTCATGACTTGATAGAGCTAATGAAATTGATTTCAGCTTTGAATCCTGTTTGTCGACTCACCTGTCTGCTTTTACCTGTGTTTCCACCTCCAGTCTCTTTCTCTCTCTCTCTCTCTCTCTCTCTCTCTCTCTCTCTCTCTCTCTCTCTCTTTTTCTCGATCTCTCTGTTTCTCTCTCTTTCAAGTTGAATTATACCACAGGCTATAATTATTGGTTTTACTTTGGAGAGACGAACGTTGACGCCGAAAGGAAAATATAAATTATTGCTTGTTACTGCCAATGGGAATACAAAATTCAACATTTATTTACCGCCAATAGATATATGCCTGAAGCTAGACTGACGCCTCTAAGGGTAAAACTACATTAACACCAGACCCAACGGTCAGACCAGACGGTTTTCCGGCCAAAAATATTGTGCACGAAAATTATAGTAACGACAGGTAAGATAAACGGCATGCCCTCCCCGATTGCCACCCGACGTCCCGGATCAGACCGTCTCCGTTTTCTCTTACTTGCCGTTTTTATTTCCGTGCACAATACTTTTGGCTGGAAAACGGTCTGGTCTGACCGTCGGGTCTGGTGTTTTAAGTCTCCCAGGTCGCGTGACGTCACTATTGCAGTGTCTTGACAGGTCCTTCAAAAGTGAGTGACTAACCCTGGACTACTTCGTGAGAACAGGCAGTTGAAAAAAGAAAAAAAAATAACTTACCGGCACCTCATGTAAAAAAAAAAGAAGTTGTAAGCACATTAGTTCACACAGAGAAGTCGTGTGTTTTTTTTTAAAGGTCGAACGGAAGAGGGCGAGAAAATGACGAACAAGTACAAATGTATTTATTTATTTGTTTGTTTCTTAACATAGGGGACAGCATTCGACCGCGAGGAAGCGGAATTTCGTTGTTAGGTCTTCCTGAATCTGAATATCTATCTTACAGATTTGCATATTCCTGATTTGACGTGAATAGACTTGCCGGTACTATGCATAATCGCTTGTTAAGTCGATTTAAATATTCTTATCATGTCATTCTTTACAGGGAGAAATTATGACGAGCTTTGTGAAACAGAATAGGCTTTGTTAGTAACAAAATGCGTCTGCATGTGGTTTTCCCTCATGTTTTGGCCTTCGTCACTTTGTACATGATGTACACAGTTCTCGGATATTCAGATCTAAGAGGCAAGTCCTTTAAGAAAAACAACTCATTCTTTGATAACATTTACTAGATTAATTTTCCAAAACCTCTACGATTATTGAGAATTATGTGCTAAAAAGTGCAAAAGCCTTGCTTTTTGTGTTCACCCATCTTAAAGAAGAAGAAGAAGAAGAAGAAGAAGAAGAAGAAAAAGAAGAAGAAGAAGAAGAAGAAGAAGAAGAAGAAGAAGAA
>JBDFRD010326054.1:0-10334 GCA_039654405.1 Bullina lineata | reverse complement strand
GAGAGAGAGAGAGAGAGAGAGAGAGAGAGAGAGAGAGAGAGAGAGAGAGAGAGAGAGAGAGAGAGAGGCATAGACTGAGAGACAGAGACACACACACACTGGGAAAGAGAGAGAGAGATACACACACACACAAAGAAAGCGAGAGAAAGAGAGAGAGGGGCAGGCAGTATTATAGGCAAGGAGTAGAAGATTTTTAATTAGAGAAGGATGGATTTGTAATAAAAACATAAAATGATAATATTAATATCCTTCATACTCTTCACCCTCTAAGTGTAACTTACCTTCCAAACCTTTCAAGGATTGAAAGTGAAGAGATCTTTATCTTTTTTGTTTTCACAGAGAAAGCTTGTATTGATTTTTAGGTCCTAACCCACAAGAATCAATAAGGGACAACAGTTGTGCCTTTGTCATATGATACAGGACTAGGGCTAAAATGAAAGGCTAGGTAGTATAGTCTACTTATTGGTTTGGATGCACAGCTGTGTAAGTTTCATCAATCATATTAATTTAATGTAGCACACCTTGGGCTTGCCTATTTTTGAATTATTACAATAGCTACACTTTAATTCTTGTTGATGATTTTGTTGTTATGATTGAGTTTTTCTTTCTTGTACATGTATTGACGTTGCAAGAAGACCAAAACAAGTTTCAATACAAGTGGTTTCAAGGACAGAAAAAATGCAATAGATTATATCTTTCGCTATGATGTTTGGCAAGTGAATAAGATGGGGCAGCTATCTTTGAAAAAAAACAATTGATGGTTTTTCATCAAAGTCAAAACATTTGATTGAGACCAAATTCAGTGCAATGTATGTCAAAAGAGCAATTTTTTTTCTTGTAGGCCTATTTCTTGTCTGTTGTGAACAAGCTCTCAGTGTTGCCAATCTGTTGCACATGCTTCAAATTATGTACCCAGAGTCACATCTGCACACTTACTTATTATGTTCTATTACTACATATTACATGTATTTCCATGCAGGGCATATCTAATAGGTCTGTCCAGAATGTAATAGGAAAAATATGTGACTGAAACTGTCTAACTAATCAATACTTTTTTTTATGTGTAAATAGTGTGCAACGGCAACTTGAAAGAAGTTTCTTATAGCCAATAATTAAACGCATCCTATCATTACATCGAAATATGGCTGTCCCCATTGCAGACTGATAAAAGCAGAGGTGAGAGGGGTGGCGCAAGTTTCGCAAAAGGAAAAAATTCTTCCAAAATCCACTTTGAAATTGTTGCTATTTATGGTGAGAATGCAATGAGCAAGACAGGTATATCATTGGTGCATTGTGTTCAAAGCAGGCTGTATCAGTCTGGAAGTTGAACCTCACTCTGGGCTCTTCAAGATACAACAAAACATTGCTGGAACTGGCAAGTTCATTTGAAAAGAAAGGTGACTGAACGATCGAAGCATTCCTTCATTTCTTGAAATGTCTAAGAGTATTGTGCTTGGAATTATATGGACTTTAAGTATCGAAAAGTTTCAGTTAAGTGAGTTCCAAAATAAATGCAGCAAGCCAATGTTTCACAGAACATTCTAAATTGGTATGGATGAAATGGTGGGGAGAGTCCATTAGCTCTTGTGGGAGGTGGTGGTGACATCCAAGAAATTTGTGAAAACTTTCTTGAACATTTGATAATTAGTGCATCACATGAGGCCAGAAACAATGGAATTCCATGGCCTGGAAGCATCCATCGTCTCCACCTGCAAAGAAATTCCAGTTGCAATATTCAGTAAATAAGGTGATGTCTACTGTATACAAAAGTTGTCCTTTTGTTCTTAGACATTCTGCCTCAATGTGAAGACTTGACTGACTGAAAATGGGTGTCTTCAGCATGACACCACAAATTTAAACAAGAAAGAGGGAAAAAAATTGAGGACTCAAATAAAATACAATTTTAATTTAATATACACAATGTACATTATTGTAACTACATGTACAATATTGATGTATGTGCAACACACTGGCTCCTTGGTTATAATTGGAAGATTTTACCACACCCACTCTATAGTCCTGACCTGGCCCTTATCAGGCTATCACTTGTTTGGGCCTCTTGAAGCCATCTGGCAGCAAGAAGTTTGACTGATGACAACCTCATTGAAGAAGTGTGAAGCTGGTTCTTATTGCTTACAATTTTTTTCAGGGAGGGTATAATTAAAATATATATTGTATATTCCCTGGCTCAGCTCTTGCAAAAATATGTTGATCTCCAACAAGGAAGCTCACAAAAAAATACTTAAAGTGTGAAAGTAATTTTTATGTGTTTCGTTTAGATCTAAACTTACATATTTATTTTATGCCCATTTTCACTTTACTTTCTGGACAGCCCTTGTAATTCTATTGTTTTCTTTGTCCCCAGAGATTACATTATGCTGCCTTGTCTGCTCCTTGTGGCCGTGATCCATGCTGTGTCTGCGGAGGAATCCCAAAGTGCGACTGCGACAGACGAAAGTGCTGGGGGACAGCTGTCTGACTTCTGGCTGTACCGTTTGTGCTTTAACCTTGTGGGATACGCTACCATCTTCGTCCCTGGTTATCTTATAATACGACACCTGAGGCACATCAAATTCAATGAAACTGCTGGTAACAGGACTACTGGTTTGAAACTTTGATTTGACTCTTTCCCGCTTTTTTTTTATGACTCCATACTAAATGTTAAAATTATTCTTTTACTAAATCATGCATTTTTTTTTTTTTTTTCAGTAAATCATTTTTGGAACACTTAATAAAGGGTAGAGCAGAGCTTAAGTTTGAAGGCTGTTAATGTAAAGCAGAGGATAACCTTGTTTGTGTTAATGAGATACTACCGGGCATGTTCCATGATGAAGACATGGTAGTTCATGTCAAGCTTTTCACTTTTTAAAATCCTGTGGGGAAAAAATAATGCCTTCTTAGCTTAGCAGTCATCATTGAAAAAAAAGAACTTAATTAGCTCTTTTACCTTTTATTATTTATTATACGTATATTTTTATTTTTTTGGTTGAAAAAGATGAAAAAATCCTATTGTTCAAACTGGGATTAATCTAATTTCATACTTAAAAAAGAAGGGCTCTTTGTTACTGAATAGGGATAAAGCCTGCCATCTTCCATCATAAGAGTCAATAGGGAATGTAAAATGCAAGTTAAACTAAACTTCAGAATGAAGAAAGCAACACTGTCGACATTGGAAACCTCCATGGGAGTGCTTAATTGAATGAAGTACTTGTGTTTATGTTTCTAATGAAGAAATAATCAATACTACCGTAAAGGTGTACGTCAGACAAGGAGTGATCAATACCTCATTAAACTGCTTTACAGCTGGGCCGTCGGACAAGAAGTGTAATGAATATCACACTAAATTCTTTTGCAAAGTTAAAGAAGGATGCTACAGTATCATATTGAGATGCTTTATTACTGTGCTACTCCACAAGGACAATCAATACTACAATAAAACGCTTTACAGCGATGCTGTGTCATAAGGGCAGTCAATACCACACTATTATATTGCATTAATTGAAAGCAAGGATATTTCCAACAAAGTAAGTTCCTTCAAGGCCAATGAGGCCCAAAGAGCCAGAGCTTATCCCAGTTTCGGAACAGATGATTTTTACGTCATCTCCTAGACAGGACGCTAGTCTGTCGTAGGCTTACTTTCCCAACAGAATATGCTGGTACCCAATTCGCACCTGGGTGGGGAGGGGAAAAATGGTGTAAAGTGTCTTTCCCACGGACACAACACGGTCACCTCCTGGGTTCGAACTCTGGACCCTTGGATTAGGAGTCCAATGCTCTAACCATTCGGCCACCGCGCCACACATATTTCCAACAAAAGAAAGGACAAAAACATGACACTCTGAAAAACCTACGGGGCACTGCAGATACACTACCCATCTGCATCTAGAATAAGTGATAATCACTTTGTGGGTGATATCAGACTCGACATCAACAGGACTAGAAAACCAATGCTAAATAAAGATATTAAACCAAGTCAAGGCCATTTCCCAAAGAGTACCATATTGTAGTATAATAGGACAATATTAAATCTTTTTACGGCAATGCTGTGCAGTGAGTGAGAAAAAGAAAGCTCTTCTTTTCTCATTCTCCTACACTCCTGCAGCAACTATTTACAGTGTATTGATGCTTAATTATTTCATTTTAATATTTAGCATTTCTGCTCTTTACGACAGACAAGCGTCCTGTCTAGGAGATAAAGTAAAAATCATTTGTCCAACTTCACGCTACCGAAACTGGGTTAAGCTCCGGCTCTATGGTCGTCATGGCCTTGAAGGAACTTTACTTATTACTGTTCATGATCGACCAGTATAAGTGATCAGTTAATATTTGTTCTGTGTCCTTTGGTTTTTATTTCAAAAGTAAAATTATGTAGGATTAGGTCTAGGTGTTTGAAGCATGTCAGCTTTCTGAAAAAAAAAAGATATTTTTCATCTATTTTTTAGTGTATGATATAATCAGTACTCACCAGGCAAAACATTTTATCATTGTGTTAGCAAGAACATTGGAGTGCTTCATGTCAGAAGCACTCTGTGTAATCATGTAATGGATCTTGTGCTCACTAATTTATCACAGATCAATTTTCCTCCTGAATTGAGTTTGCTTTTTTCCTTTATTCTGGATTTTTTTCAATTTTTGTTTTTTTCGTTGTGAGGCAAATAGAACCTTTGACTAGAAGTCAAACAGATGAGAATGAAAGAATGTAAGTCGAATCTAGGTTTTCAGCATTCATCTGTAAAGATGTAAAATGGTGAATCATTGAATCTTCACATCATCCAAAGAACAGGAACATAATTTTAAGTCAAAAAAATTATTTATTGACTGACTGTTATTGTTTTAATAATTACTCACAACTTTTGCACAACCTGATAATTTAATAGGAGTAGTAATAGTCATAGAAGTAGCAGTAGTAGTGGTATTGCTAGCAGTACTTGTACTTATTACAGTTTTTAATGTATCATACAATATTATTTCATAAGGGCCAGGCTTCCTGAACAACTTGTCTGTGCTCTGCGTGTTTGGGAAGGAGCAAAACCATGTGAGCCTTGAGGAAGCGGGCGCCAGTTCTAAGCCCAGTTCCACTTCGGAGACAGAATCAGCGGATGCTCAATTCATGAAAAAAGCATTTCGCCTGCTGATGTGTGTTGCAGGGTTGCAGGTTTCTTATCTTACCTGGGGTATTTTGCAAGAGAGGATCATAACCATTGAGTATGGCCGGACTGCTGATGAACCTGGAGAGTATTTCAAGGTGAGATAACGAGGTGTGGGCAGAAAAACTCAGTTGGTAAGGTGTTCACTTTCTGAGCACATGGGTCCAAGTTGGATTCCCACCAGTAGCAGTTTGATTTTTTCTTTGAGCTTGTTGATTTACCCTAGACTTCAATTGGGTAATGCAGAATTTAAACGCTGATCTCTTTTGGAGATGAGCTTTAAAATCAAAGATCTTGTGTGTACGTTACGCAAGTTAAAGATCCCTTGCAGTCTAAAATTGGACAAGAGTAGGCAAGTGTCGCTGTCTGGGCAAAAATGCATAAATTCCAAAGTTCTACCCATGAATGTCTCACTCTGTGGTGACAAAAAAGAGTAGTCATGAAATTGGAATGTACCCACCTGAAGGTTAGGGATGTGATGAAAATGATAGAAACGGCTACATACAAAACAGTTTGTGCGATATTGAAGGTTGAAAAACACTTGCAATCAGGCTTCCCCCTGAGGTAGTAGTGGAGGAACAAAGAAAGAAAAGATTTCAAGGTATTTTTAGGAAGATTGGGAGAAGTAGTAATAGACATAAGTTTGAGAGGGTTTGACTTGATGTATTTTCACAGAGTGTTGCCAAGTTGGGTTGGTTTGATTTGTGTCTTTAGCATTTCTACGGGTTTTTTTTATTGTTCATTCTTGACAATGCTGTACGTGGCAGTGAATTAAAATGAAAATACAAGTGAAGTAACATGGTCAGGGGAACCTAGAATGATGGATGGATCATCTTTACTATGGCAAAGGAGGGCTATGGCATTAAAGAGGACGTAATAAAAGGTCTGTTTAATCTAGAGCTAGAATTCCAACATTTCTGCCGACGCTGGATGGGTTTACATGAAATGTCATTCTATGTCACTTAAAAGTCAAATGGCAACGGTGACAACTAATTTCATGACATGTGTATTACTGGGTACAGTACTGAGAGATGTGTAGGAAAAGTACATAAACATATAATGCTGGAACGGATAGGTAGACTATATAGGGCCTACCCTGGTATGTATACTGGTAAAAAAAAATTATATATATTTAAGTAGTCCAGTTTCACAGCTCAGCAGGAGTGGAATAGATAGCCACTGAATTTATTGTCAGATGTTACTCTGCAGATATTGAGCCGTCAATGTTTATTTCTTGAAACTATAGAAGCTTTTTGTTCTTTTGTTCTTTTCAGGACTCCCAGTTCTTAGTATTTATAAACCGAATCCTGGCATTCTTCATGGCTCTCATGGTCATAGTCTTCAGGGCTCAGCCACCACATACAGCCCCTCTGTATAAATACTCCTTCAGCTCTTTCTCTAACATAATGTCCTCCTGGTGTCAGTATGAGGCACTCAAGTTTGTCAGCTTTCCAACTCAGGTGAGACTTGTGTTATGTCGATTTCACTGTTTGAATAGTATTTTTGATATTTCTTTTTTTTTCTTGATGTCTGTTTTCAATATTATAAATTATAATACAATACACCTTTTTGTCTGAACTCTAACCACAGAACATTTTCTTTGCATTTGAAATCTTAACAAATGACTTGATTTTTTCCTTCCGTTCCGTTGTCTGTATTCTTGCAGTGAATGATTACAAGCGGGTTTTTTGTCAATACTTCAGCTTGAGTTATATGACTTGCTTTTACACCTTTTGCAGGATACAGAATATGGGCTTTGTTCAACATAAATAACTTGAGTTCGATTGATGTTAGATTTCTACAGCTGTTGAGTTTAACTATATATTCCTTTTTTTTTCAGACTAGTCTCTTTATCTTTATCTTATTTATTCCCCCCCCCCTTTTTTTTTTCTCCCCCCCCTCCCCCCAATTAAAAGTGAGTGAAAAAGTAGTAGGATTTGTGCTTTGTTTTTTTTTCCATATTTTATGTATGTAGAAATGATTTATCGTGAGACATTTCCTCTTACAGCATCAAATAACTGAGAGGAAACCATTATTTCCACACACTAAATTCATGTTTTTCCTCTCTCCTGCTTATTTCCCACAGGTGCTAGCAAAAGCATGTAAAGTGATTCCTGTCATGCTGATGGGTAAAGTAGTCTCTAGGAAAACTTATGACTTTCATGAGTACGTCACGGCAGGCATGATATCAGTTGGAGTCTCACTCTTCCTGTTGACAAGTGGAGACGTTACGAAGCACAAAGACAGCGTGACCACAACATCTGGCCTTATTATGCTAATGGGGTACATGCTGTTTGACAGCTTTACATCCAATTGGCAGGTGAGTGAATGAAACAAGTTTGGATAGCTCCCTGATAGATATGGTGTACGAGGATCTAAAAAAAAGAATTATTTACTGTTAATTCATTTGGTCTGTCATAACAAATGGATTAAATTAATAAGCTTTAGCTAAGAAAGGAACGTAAGCATTGCACTCTATTTGTTTAAGAAATAAACAATGTAAGAGATAGATTCATTTAAACAATTCATTAAAAGAAAAGTTTGAGAAAGGAAGTAAGGGGTAAAGAAATAGTTGAGTAGCACTAGAATATAACGAGGAATTTAATAAGGTCATTTTGTATTTTGAAGCAGTAGCTGAAGACTTGCGGGGTGTTTTTTTTCTGTTATTGTTGTTCTTTGTTTTGTTTTATTTTTTTTTTGGGGGGGGAGAATAGTCCTGATATGTATTATAAATAATCTGCTTGTTGGCGTGAAAACAAGGCATGTTTGAATATCCTATCAATGTCGTATAAAACTTATCTTCCACAGGGAGAGTTGTTCACCCAGCATAAGATGTCCAGCATTCAGATGATGGCTGGAGTCAACATGTTCTCATGTCTCCTCACCAGCGTCTCCCTCATTGAGCAAGGAGGTTTCATTTCTTCTTCCGCTTTTATGTTCAGGCATCCTGAGTTCATGCTCGACTCAATGATACTCAGCATCTGCTCAGCCAGTGGCCAGCTCTTCATTTTTTACACGATTTCTCAGTATGGGCCAGTTGTTTTTGTGATTATCATGACAGTGCGCCAGGGTTTTGCTATCCTTCTCTCCTGTATCATTTACGGCCACCCCATCACACTTATTGGTTTTGTAGGAGTGTTGGTTGTGTTTGCTGCCTTGTTCTTGAGAATTTATGCCGGTTATCGGAAGAAGGCTCAAAAAGCAGCTGCATCAGTGACAGTTGCTGCTCCTGTGGGTGATCAGAAAGTTTAATGCATCAATTTATCTCAATGTTTGTATGTCTTAGGTTTGACAAATTATTTGGAATTTGAGATTTGTTTATTTATTAAGTGACTCATGAAGCAAGGCCAGTTTTAGTTTTTGGAAATAATTAGATTAAAAAAAACAAAGAGAAAGATTGTGTGCTGATGTATTTTATTTTGTTCATATTTTCCTAGCTTTCACAAATTCATTCTGGAGAAGAAATAAGATTTGTTCAGCTTTTGTTTCTTTCTTTTTTTCATTCTTGGGGGTATATTTTTTGTTTGTTTTTTTTTTTTGGTTGAAAAATTAGTGGTGGTGATGGGCTGGTGGGGAAACCATATTGCAAAGAAAGTAAAAATGCTAGGGTTTTATTACATGAGTGCGAATGACAAAGTGACATGGTAACTTATCTTATACAAATACACTATTCCATAATGTGAAATTGCATATCATTGTCTCACATCCTACCACAGCTGAAACTTGTAGCCCTATGTATAATCATTTTCACAATCTATATTTTGTGTGCGAACCATTATGTTTTGTTAGTGGTAAGAATTGAGTTGGAATTGATTAGAAATCAAAAGGGAAAATCCGTGTACTTAATTCAGTACATCATAGGGCTTTGTGAGGATTTAAAGAATGAAGAATTTATCCGTTACTGTTTCCAGCCTATAGCTGTTCGATTGCCGTGGGGAATTTTCACCTATTTTTATCTCTTACTTTAATCCAATAATTTTAATATTTTATGCATCATAATAAGTGAACAAGTTCAGTAAATCAGGAATTCCAATATATGAAACTGTGTATTTATGTCATTGTGACCTGGTGTTAGAATTATATTTTATGAATTAATATGCATATTTTTGTTTTTTGTTTTGTTTGACTTTACAGAACCTGTTCAATTTCTGTAAACATCAGCTGTAAACCTTAGTTTATTGAAAAACTTTTAGATACTTTGCAAACCTTATGAATGTTGAAATAGAGCTTGATTCGAACTTAAGATCAATAAGGAAATGGAATCAAAAATGCATTTTTTTAAAATTGATACTTACATAAGCTTGTTTTTTTTTTTAAGTAGTGTTTTACCAGAACATGGTTCACTAACTTAACTGTTGCAAGAAAGGAGATTTTTAGTTAAATATTTTAATTTTAAGAAATATTGTTGTTGCACTTGTTGATCCAGACTCTGATGCCTTTACTCTTCTACTTACTGCTGTGCTATGAAAAACGGCCACTGTTTCTGGGGAGTTCCTGTGTTGTGATGTGTTTTGATAGTTTTAGAAATGAAGCGGATAGCATGTAACAGTATGAATGATTAAAATAATTAATGAACGATATTAACATGCATTAGATCCCCCAGTTAACACCATTTTAGTTGTTGTGTTTTCAAAAATGTATGAAAAGATTATAAAGTCTGTCATGACAAATGGGCCAACTCAAAACCTTGATTTTTAACTAGGCTATGTTGAAAAGGTACAATCAAATATATCATATTTATCTATATTAGTGTGAGGATTCAATCAAAAGAAATGGTTATAAAATATTGACAACTTCATTGGGTCTTTCGTTTCCTGACAATTAAAAGCGTTTAGTATAAAAAAAAAAAAAAGACTTCTTTGGAGACAGTACACATTGACACCATTATTAACTACCAACTCTTTTAACAAATGTCTTAGACGTAGCCTACCTGGAACAATTTTTGGTAGTCCGTGTTTGTAAAATACAGAGTAATGCAGAATAATTACATGACCTGAATAATACATGACTGATTTGCGATATATCTGTTAGGGCAAACCATTTTCATTTTTCAAACTCTTTAATGAGCAGAAAGTTTTAGCTGTATGATCAGTAATATGTTGAACTGCAAGTCTCTCTCTCTCTTTCTCTCTCTCTCTCTCTCTCTCTCTCTCTCTCTCTCTCTCTCTCTCTCTCTCTCTCTCTCTC
>JBDFRD010326053.1:0-20888 GCA_039654405.1 Bullina lineata | reverse complement strand
GAAGAAGAAGAAGAAGAAGAAGAAGAAGAAGAAGAAGAAGAAGAAGAAGAAGAAGAAGAACGACAACAACAACAACATCAACAACAACTCACCATAAGTACTGTCTAGCGCAATGCTAACGAAGACAGCACTGAATTGACGATGCGACAAGTGATGCCAGACTACGCGACTGTCCACGTCAGTCTTTCTCTCCAGTGACTGGTGTGAGCATCCGCATGGCAACGTCAACAACTGCGCGGGCCAAAAAAAGGAGGTGGGGGTGGGGAGGGAAACTGACAATGTGCGTTGCAAGAACAATGGGAATCTAAATCTCGGCTTCTGTCAGCGAGTAGCCTTGTTCGTTTATTAGAGATACCGTACGAAATACATCTACAAACTTGAGATGATCGGAATGTGTAAATGTAATGTGATAACAATTGTCAATAGATTAGTAAAGGGAGTGGGGATGGCAGGGGGTTTAAGGAGGGAGAAATCGGAGAAAGTTCACGTTGGATTATTGTTATGCGGCGTTTTGTTTCGAATAGCCTACTGGCTGGATTGGCTGCAGGAAAGACGATTAACACTGATTTCTCCTTTCCTCGTCCACCTGGTCGCGCCACGGTGCAGTTGTGCTAGAATAAAATTATTGTACTGCTGGGAAAGTCAGCAATACATTTTTAAAAAAAAATGCTTGGTAGTGTTTCGAACTCTGAAGACACTAGGCCTAACGCCGAGTGTTGGTTTGTCTTGGATAGCTTCATTTGTTTCTACTTACCTGTGGGAAAGTAAACCAAAGTTAGACTTTCGTCCTGACAAGGTATTTACCATCTATCAGTATCATCAGTTCCGCTTTGGACTACAGAAACCTGATAAGCACCGTGGCTCTTTTGGGTCTTTGACAGAACTTTACTATTGTAATCAATCTGTTGAAGAACTGGTGGTTTTTAATATGGGATGACCATTTGTTTCATGCAGGTTTAGGAGCAGTGTTTTAACATTGAAAACCATTTTACCAGTGATTAGTACGGTACATTTGTATAAAAATTGTATAATATAACTATTATAACACATTATTATGTGGTGAACTTCAAATTTAGGGTCTCATATACATGTATTTAAAATACATACACACATATTATACTGTGTGTACTGTTGTTGACATCGGTCTGTTTCGGGAGACCATAAAGTATGCGCCCTGATTAGTCTGTCATGCAGCGCATGCTGTGGCTGTACTGTTCTATCATCGAAAGGTTGGCCGTGTTGCAGTTGCTGCAAGTGAATTTTAGGCGCTCTGTTGATGCTGTCGTCTGCAGTCTGAGCTCTCTCTTTTCCGTACACTGTTCATTCCATATGGTCTCGCTCTTCTGGACGCGTGCCTTGACAATCTGCTTTCTCCAGCTGCTGTGGTCTGCGGCAACAGTCTCCTAGCTTCATGGATTGATGTCTGCCTTCAGATGACGTCTGCAAACGTCAGTGAAGCGCAGGGTAGGCCTTCCTGTAATGCCTCTCTTACTTACCGAAGGTTTCCATGGCGGAGGTGTACATGGTATCACAGATAATGTGGTTTCACCTCTTTTCAGCGTTGCCAGTAGGGTAATCTTTCAAGGTTTTTTCTTTGCAGTTGGCCAAGCGCTCACGCAGTCACGCATTGAGCTTTTGGCGGTGTTGATGCGTGGACGACCTTTCTGCTTGCAGAAGTTGATTCGCACCTTGCTGGTGACCAAGGAGTGTCTCAGTCGGCGCTGTAGTAGCTGCAGGTAATCAGCACATTGTTCAGCAAGGGTCTGCGGGTGATGACGATATCGTCATCAATCACCCGAAGACCCTCGCTGAACAATGTGCTGGTGCCAGTGGCGGGATCTGGGGTGCCGCCAAGATACTCTGTGGTTTGCCTTTGAGGAGAAGAACGAGTTCGTTATACACAGTCCATGGTAGGAGCATAACTCTAATAGCTTCTGTTTGTTTTCGTTTAGGTTGCCAACTCCACTGATCCTATTAGGGCATTAAAATCCCCAAGAAGGTACATGTACATGCATTCTGTGGCAGTGATCTCTTTGACTCTGATGATGGAGTCAAGTTCCGTATGGTCTCGTCTGAAAAACAGAGAGGAGGAACGTTGATACTCGGGACGTTTACTGATATAAAGAAGGCCTACCCTACACGCATTTTATCTTCCATTTTATACGCTGAGGCTTTCTATCACACATTCTCGCCAACCTCTGGGGACGTGGTATTAAGATAAATAAATAAATAAATAAAACATCTGAATTATGCCCAAAGAGGGGAACACAACATAAGCGACAGCTCGTTGGCCGAGTCCGTTCACTTCTGCGAGCACGCCTTTACGCAGAAATAGCAATCCATTCTTCTAACTTTCCCAGAATAGAGAATTGATTCATGATTAGTTCATTTATTCTGTGTCCGTGGAGATATCTAACTTCTAATGGCACGGTATTGATTCGTGCGTCTAAGAAATGACGCTTTTTATCCATGATGCAAGGAAATGGCTTTCCCCTGACTCTTGTCGCTCACTATAGTTCCATCCCCTGTTTCTTTCCCTTTTGAAGAAAATAGGCCGATGTAGCACGATAACTGATCACTGGCCATTAAAATCATCTATATCTCTTGTACGCTTCTTTACCTACTGCCCTTTCTTTCCTTTGCATGCCTCTTCATCCTCCCTAACGTGTGCTCCCTCCTGCTTCAATTATATTCTCTTTTCTCCTTCTGTCGCCGTCCTTCTCTTCCTCTCCCTTCCGCGGTCTTTCTCTCTCCAATATTATACTCCTCGTCTTCCTAATCAGCTTTTCTATGTGCCTTCTCCTTCCATCTTTTTCTATCAATCGACTCTGTTCCTCATTCCGTTACACCTGTCCCCTGTCCCCCTCCCCCTTTTTTTTTTTACAAAACGTACAGAAGATAATTTGGCCCATGGAAAAATAACGACTTGGCACGGACCACTGGAAAAATGGGAAACAAACAATCAAAAAACAAAACAAAACAGAAAGGAAAACGAACTGAATTCCCTTCTAACGAGTCGGAAAAGATGTCTGGAAACGAGAACGCATATTGATCTCTCTACGTAATGAAACACCAAGGGATTTATATCAGGACACGCCGTAAGGAATTTATATCAAGACACGCCCCGTTTTCTTATGACACCACTCTTAGTGTGGGACAGAACCAAACCATGTTTCGAAATTGCGTGACTAAAATGTAAGAGTCGCATATTTAAGTATGTTTGTGTGACTTTAACTCCCCAAACTCTTGCACAAATACCCCAATAACTCATGTATATTTCCTAATAGGACATTATTGGCTTTGGCACATTGCGGTAAGAAGGTTCAATTAAGCTGAGGGCTACGTGATGCCGAAAATGTTCAAGCTTTAAGAGCTAAAAAAGACCTGATGTCTTCTACAAAACCACGTCCAGCGACCACCAAAATTGCTTTCCACTTTCTAGCTTCATTCCAACTTCCTGCGAACGAGTGGAAATTAATCGTGAGAGCAATGAGGGAAAATCTCACTTAGTTGTTGGAGTTTTCTCGAAAAGGCTTCTCAAAAACGTGTGTTGTTCTCACATTCCAAGTACAATGTACATGTAAAATTAACCGAACTCCGTATACTGTCTGCGTGATGATAAAATGGGAGCTGAAACGAAGAGGCTTATACTGGTCCCGTTTGTGGTAGAGGAATCACGCCCAGCTTTCACTTTTGACCTTTTGAATTGGCCTCGGCAAGAGAACATACTCTCTGGAAATCTCGTAATCTCTCGTTGCTATGTTTAGAGTGGAATGGCGGACAACTTTGGACGAATGTTTGTATGGATACCAAGCATTTAGGATATTTTCGTCGTTGTTTCGATGTAAAATGTTTTTCATTGTGCTCGGAATCAATTCCCTAAGCTAAAGAATGGTGAATCGAGCATCAAAACTGGGGAAAACAGCTCGGAAGCAAGGTAATAAAATATGATTGGAAGACAATGTTGTGTTCGTGCATGTTTTCTCTGCTCTCTACACTCTACACTTACGGCTGACGGACTGCCACTCACTGGTCTTGTCTGACTGAACGAGAACGCTCGTTCTTACGATAATCCTTGGCACTGTACCGTCGAATCCGTCAGGGTTAAACCCTTGCATGTGTTGCTTTATGTATATTAATCCGTTGTGCAAGTCTAGATCCAAATACTTTTGTATTGTATTGCTACTTAGATCGCCTATTGCCTTTAGATTCTAGAATCTAGATACTATTAATTACTTAGACGTCTAGATCTAGACTATTATATTACTTCTAGATGTCTAGATCGAGGCGTACTCTACAACTGCAATTTACAAAAAAGTGGAAATTGAAGGAAATGAAGTAGAGAATCTAGTCTGTCAACTGTCTAGTCAAGAGTTCTTTAGATTTAGATAAAAAATATTTATTCCGATCTATTAAATGAGGAGGTCACATGATGCAAAAGGTACTAAGTCACAATTAGATAAAAACGAGCTATCTTCCTTGACGTTTACAGGGATGCTTGCAGCAGCTCCTGGGCTAAAAATGTTGGCAATCAAAAGAGGCTAAGTTGATGGAATTTTACAATGAAACAGCTGCACATTTTCAACAACACTGTTTTGTATAATGAAAACTGTTTGTTTGTTTGTTTTTCTATTTTCTTTTTTTTGTTGAGAATTCAGTTTTTCTGACTTAGATCTAGTACCGTTTGCAAGTGACCTCCTCAGATTCTTTTGTATCAATCTAGATTCTAGATCAGACTTTAATTCTGAGCTCAGACCATTATTATTCATTCATTACATAGATTCTGCTGGGGAAGTAAAACTATGACAGACTAAGGGCCCGTTTAGAAAATGACGTAAAAATCCTGTTTTCTGCGTCATGCTATGAGGAAAATGGGATATAAAAAAAGCTCCGGCTCTTTGGATCTCATAAAGTGTGATAATAATTTATAGGCCTACTGTGTATGAATAAGAAGAGGAAAAATGTAGTCTCTCAGGCCAGAAAGTAACCACTGACTTTCAGAAGAAAAAAAAAATCTTTTGATGACTTACCTTTTGTGGGTTCTTTTTTTTTTTTTTTTTACTTCTGTTGTATTCTCGAGTTGAATGAAACAAAACCTGGACTTCTTTTTGTTGGCGACTGGTGTAAACATTTGAATCTTTTGAATCTTAAAATTTATATGTATTATTATAAAAAAGAAATACAGAGATGTGCATGTATTATGCCAGACCAATGACTGCTTTCAAATTTTGAGGTGAAATAAGAATCCAGTCTTCAAACTGCTTCTGTATGGCTAGTTCACAAAACAGGTTTCCTTATTATCCTAAAATAGAGAAGTTGTAAATGTCAGGATCAAGAAAATATAACTTACAATAACAGATCAATATGAAACAGAAAATTCTTCTCAAAGTTTTGTCAAATTTCACTATTCACAAGGGGAACAATTTAGAAAAAGTGGTGTTCAATAAAAAGATTTACAGAACAAGCTAAAAAAAAAAGATGAAAGAAGGATGGAAATTATCAGGCACAAAGAATTATAATACATTTTGGAAACATAGGCCTACCATGTAATTTACAAAAACACAATTTTTATGAAGTAGTTACAAAAATAGGAGAGAATAAAATTGAGGCCTAACACACAATGGTGAAAAGCCATGGCTGTAATTTCATCCTCGGTTTTTCCATGTAAGCGTAAAATTTTAGGCAATTTCCCCACAAATTACAGTGTTTTTGGTTTTTGTTTGGATTTCTTTATGAAACATGTCAAAAGATGGTTTTAAAAAAGTTGGTTGGCTTTCATTAATTTAGGATTAAGATTTAGTTTTCTCCATCCAAGTATAAAATTATAGAACAGCGAAGCTATAATCTCTAGTTTTCAGGTAAAACAATAAATTGTAATTCAGGGCTGTTGACAGAAGTTTTTAAATGGTTTTAGTCTTGTTTGGAAAGGAAAAATATGTCTGTTTTTTTATATTATTCATCATGACTTTTTATGCATGCTTTTCTTTCTGTTGTAAAATCTGAAATTCCTCAAAAGACGTGTATACATATATATATAATTGTTCTAACATTTCTTTTATCGAACACAGAATCTAAATGTGGAGACAATTCAATATTTTTAAGAAGACAAAAATAAATGAAAGAAAATGCTCATTCACACATTTTCATCTTACTCTCTCTTTTCTCTTACTCTGTCTCATTCTCATGTTTCACATTTTAAATTCATATCAGGTGGATGGATAAATCAAGAAGTACAGGTCAACATTGGTCTTCCTCCACAAGTAGACGGACAGCTGAGATGCTTCTGCAAACTGACCATTTCTCAGGTTGTGTGGTTGATTCCCAGGCCTCCAGACTTGGCTCTGGTGTGTGTCAAGTGGTGGGGAGAGGAGGGAGAAGGAACTTTTTTCAGGTATTTATAAGATACTGGTATAATATATTATATAATGACAAATGAAGTTTACATATTTTTATTATTTGTGCATTATTTTAGAAACAACTGATAAAGACCTTGGAAAGGATCAATTGTTTTTAAAAAGTACTTCTTTATCATGGCGGTACATTGATTATTTGATAATCTGCTTGCAGCGAGAGAAATTATGTGCAAGGCAAGTAAGAGTAATGATAGGAAAAATGATGCTCTCAACTTCAGTATGGTTCCTTGATTTCTACCTATATTACAAGTTGAAGGTAATCTTAAATTCTGAGTTCTTGTTGTTTGAATTGATCGTCAAAGTAATTTTTGAGTCTTGTTTGTGATGTACGAGACTTAAATGTATTTCATGCTTAGACAACATGATGACATACACGCAAGTATGCACACAGACTCACACTCGCTTGCACACAACACACACACACATTAGAAAATGGTCTCTGATATTGATATTAATTATTAGGAAGGTGATATAAATTATGATGCAGAAGGTTCCCTGACATCATTCAGATATATGATTATGTTTATTAATTCAAAACATGGAAGGAAAATAATATTGTAATTAATTTCTTGTACAGGCCTCTTGATGTAAAGAAAGGAAATAACTCGGAATGTAGAACGACAGCGAGGTACCCTGTAAGGTCAGGGCCTGTCCAGTTTACCACATACCTCAGTGACATGGGCAGTCTTGTTCTGGATGTAGTCACAGCTCCAGGCTCTGAGGTTATTGGTCAGGCCACAGTGACACAGCTTTCAGGACTGTCCAACACAAAGCCTATCAATGGGTAAGTTTCTTGTAGTAGCCTCCTCCTGTATGCTTTTCCTTAATGAATGGAGAGGACACTATATTGTTTGAGAATGCTCACTGCTGAAAACTCTTTTCAGTGAACCTTCCTCTACGGTAATAGGCTTTTTCTTGCCATAATTTGAATTACTTTGTCTGCTGTTCTTACCAAATTATTGATTAAAATTGGTAGTCCTATAATTTCTAAATGAAAAAAAAACTTCAGACCAATTATTGTGTAGCAGTGTTATAATTATTTTGTATTTTTCTTCCCTTAATACTGGGCATTCAACCTGTTTGTTCCACTCTCTCACTTGCCTTTTTGTCTTCTCATTGTGCCTGATAATATGTTGAATACATATATTTATTTATAAAGGAACAGTCACATATAAGAAAGATAATATCCATATCAAAATGCAATACAACTATTTTTCAATAATTCTTTCTGTTTGATGCAGATATCTTTCGATTGCATGTTTTTCTATGATTGTTTTACTTATCGGTGAAATGGTTTCAAGCCAATATATTGAAGTGTATAATATACAATTTCGTAATGAATAATCTTTTGTTTTTTTTTATTTTTTAAACTTAACTCAATTTGAAACCAAGATTTGCATTATCAGTTTAGTAAAGTGAAGTAATTTGATTGCAGCTTCTTCCCTGTGCTGTCTCCTACTGGGCAGAAGCTGGCCAACTTGCAAGTATCACTTGTCCTGGAGCCTCTAATGGGTAAGAAATGCTGTAGAAATAAATGAGAAAGTGTACACATTTGGTATACATGTTTTATATAGGTTCATATGGTGAAAAGAAAAAGATATGTTTTTGATGAAGAATTTTTTGCAGTTTACTTTTAATAATTTTCTACTCAAAAAATGTTTTACAAATATTTTTGAAGGAGTGAAATATGAATTATGACTTGAATTGCCTTAAGGACTATGTAATATGTGTAACAAAGTCTTGGAAATAATGGTATGATTTATTTTTGTTATAAGTATTCTCTTGTTCTTTTTCAGCATCTTATGACAACCATGGTTCCATTCCTACACCAGATGTGACTGCTGATGTAGGAAGGAGCCAGGACAGATTGGTCATGCCACAAATGACCCACCCTATGCCTCATGAAGAAGTTCCTACTCGAATGAATAATGCAGTGTTTAGATCTCCAAAATCTGTAAGTTGTGTAGGAACCAGTTACCTTTAAAGCTAAGGTGGCGTGGTGGCTGAATAATTAAAGCATTGGACTCCAAATCCCAGGGTCCGGGTTCAACTTTGGGCACTGTGTTGTATACTTGGGAAAGACACTTTATATAATTTTTTTTCTCACCCCGACGAGGTACTAATAGGTTACTGACATATTCTGCTTAGGAAGTAAACCTACAGCAGATTCAGGTCCCGTTTAGAAAATCATGTAGAAATTATGTGTTTTCCTTGGGATAAGCTCCGGTCTATGGGCCTCATAAGCCTTGAAGGAATTTTACTTTTACTTTATGTTTAGAGCTAGCAAAACAGAAAAAAGGATATTTGAGGATTTCTATTAGTGTAAAGTAGTAGAACTAGTTTTTGTAGGAGTCTTACTTTATGTGTATAGAAAATGAAGCATGGATGTTGTAAAATTGGTATCTTTTCATAAATAATAATAATAAAAAAAGTTTCATTCTCGCCTTTTGGGCTTAAAGAGCTGAAGCTTCTTCTAGTTTGAAGCAGAAGAAGAGATAGATGATACTTTATCCCCTCTGAGACAAGGAGCCTTTCTGCCTTAGGTTTACTTCACAGTAGAATATTATGCTGGTCCTGGTTCACACATATAAAATAGTAATGTGAAGGTCTACTCATATGGTTGTGAGTTCAACAGTATAGCCACTTGGCCATGTAAAAAGAGACTTAAGGGCCAGAGAAGCTGACTGTTGAAAAAAAATCATTTGGTCCCTTTGCTGGAGGCTTAACATCCAGCTGATAATCCTGTCTTGTAATACAGTGTGTCCAGGTAAAATTACAGCCTGGTCTGTGTTCTAGGCTGCACTAGGGGTGAAGGACATGAAGGATAGATATATGAATGAATGGAGGAATGATGGTCAGACACGTTTTTCTTTGTTTCAAGCTTTGTCAGTTATGAGTCCTATGTTGTGTATTTCAGCAGGCAGAAAGGCAGCCTGTAGACTACAGTGAAATTCTCAAAGGACAGCTCAATTATGGCCTGGTAGAGTCAAGGGCTGCTCAGAATGTTGTATCAGCAAACAGAGCTGTGGCTATTACTGCTAATGGAGATGTCATCAGTGTGCCAGACAGCAGGGCAGCCGACATTAATTCACATGGTGATACGGATATGCGTGCAGCTGGGAGAAGGGCAGGTAATTTAGCATGCCTTTGGTATAGTCAGACTGATTTTTAATTTGGTTGGTATTGCTACATGGAACAAACGTATCTAGAAAGGATTTTGCAACCCGTATTATTTGTAAAACTTGTGCATCATCTTGTACACAGGTGTATGGGATGCTTTAAGAATAAAGAATAATAATGCCATGAATAATGACTGTACTGTACTGTTTTGTTTATGATCAATCAAATTCTTCTTCCCTTTTGCCCAATACTGCTTTTATAGAGAGCCCATCGAAATCCTCTAATGAAGCTGGCAAGGACCTTCTCTCTATGTTGGTGGACCGGGGCAACAAGCTGCGGGAGGCTATGGTGGTATCAGCTATGCACACAGACCAGAATCCTGCTCATGTTGTCATTGGCAACAGGTAAGGCTGCTCTCAATGGTATTTTTTTCCTCCATACTTACACCATCACAATTCATTAGTACATTATTTCTATTAACACTCAGACCATCATTGCCACTTTGTATGTATGCATTATGCTTTTTTTCCTTTTTGGGGGGCATTGATGTAGTATTCATTCAGAAAATACCATTGGTATGAAAAATATGCTTAATATTTGTATAGCTTTTGTAAGAATATGTTGCTCCAGGTGGTTGGTTAACAATGATAGGTGATTAAATGTAAACATCAACTTTACAAAGAAAGTTTACAAACACCACTGGTCTTTTCCTTCTTCAAACATTATCTGTCATATTAAATAAAAATGAACATAGACACACAATCCTCTGCACTAACCTGTGATGGAAGGGTTTGAATGCTTTTGTAAATAAAAAAAAATGATCTTCAGAGTAATTAAGATGTACAACTTTTTCAACTTTTAAAAAGTACATTATTTTTACAGATTGTCCTTGTACAGTTTACTGAGTAATTACCACTTCAAGCCATGGTAGAATTAATCCTTGTTTCACATTGTAGTGTTCCAAGTGGATCAAGCCCTGCCGATTTGTCCTGCTCTTTACCTGTGCAGCTGTCAGGCCATGCTGCTGGCTCACCTAAAGCTGCTGTGGACATGTTCACTTCTCCTGTGAGGAAGCAGGATTTTCAGGTAAATTAAAAACCTTTTTGGACAGTTTCATTGATGAACAATAGAAATTTGTACAGTTGACGTAAAGGTAAAAAATTTTTATGGAAATTAATAGTCTTTGTGATGTAATTTTTGTGCTTTAATTGTTAATTCTTCTAACGTTTTTCTGTGTTTTAAAAGTAAAACAAAACCCAAATACTTTGTCAAGTTTCTATTTTTTCTTTTTCTAAGCACCTAATTTCAAGAGACCCTTTGTTTTGAATACAATTAGCATGCTGGCAATATTTTAATGCATGATAAAGTAATAAAAAACATCTGAACCATTGACATTTCAGATGTACAGAATGTTCAATGGAGGAAGCCCAGGGACAAGCTTATCCTCTGATGCATTTGACCCAATGATGAGTGACTTAGATGACCCTCTGCATGAGAACTCCATTCTGCAAGAATTATTTTATTATCATTCAGTAAGAAAATGTTTACTTTCCTGTCAAAATGAAACCCTTTTTTTTTACTCAGATACATGGTTTCTGTAATGATTGAAGGAGTTTGGATATAATAAAAATAATAATAATAATAATGATAAGCTATTTTATTGAGATTTTTCATTCTTGCAATATAACTGAAATATTGATATTAGTTGATTTGTCAGGGGAGGCAAAGAAGTCAAATAAAGCCTGTCTTTTGTAACTATATGTCACTGTAAATTAAAAGTTTCTTTTTTTTTCTCAGGACAACGAATTGGCTGGTTTGGGGGACTTTTGCATTCCAAATGGCCAACATCACTTTCAAAACCCCCAGCCATCAGCTGATGCTATGTTGCTTCCTGCAAAGTTACTGGGTGGGGCCCCGACTTTCAATGCTGTGGATCCCATTGAGGAACCTGGAAATCAGGTTTGATCCTTAATTACACAGAAAAACACCTTATGATTCTACATCTCCAGCAGTTTCTAGTTGTGATCATTTCTGTCATTGGGCAAGAAAAAAATATTTAACTTAAGCTTGTTAACTGATTTGCACAGTGTATTGTTAATTATATTATTTTAACAAAATTTGATTTTAAAAGAACTGGATATTTGTCTCCTGTGTTATGCTTTATGTCTTATGCATGTAGATTATGAGTGTGCTTATATTGGTATGTTGCAGCGCCCTCCTTCAAGAGCTTCCTCCCTCACAAGCCTGGCTGTGGCTGGCCAGGAAGACAACGAAAATGCCAAGAAGAAAACGAAGAGAAAAGCCAGGGCCAGGTCTCGGTCACGATCCAACTCCCGCTCTCGCTCACGGTCCAACACTCCCAGCAGAAACACCAAAGTGCTCAAGGGCGACTCCAAAGAAAATACCTCCATAGTTTCAAAAGATTCAAAAGCATCCTCCAAGCCCAGGAAGAAGCGAGTCTCAAGATCTAGATCACGGTCTGGCACTCGCTCTGGAGCTGCCAGAAGGAAAAATAGTGTAGGGGAAATGAGTGACAGTGACCAAATGAGCACCAATAGGTCTGACTTGTCCAGAACTTCATTTGACCCTGCTGACAAGGCAAAACAAGGTGATTTTAGTATAAACTTAAAACAGAAATTACGGAATTCTGGTTTGAGATGAAAGACCTTTTGTTCTCAAAATCACTTTCATTTTTTCGTTCATGAGAAAAAGAATTTTTGGCTGTTGAAATGAAAAAAATAATTAGAATAATCAATCATTTCATCATTGAAATAAAGGGATCATCTTTTGCTGAAAAAGTAAATGACCCAGTCAGGTGCCTCTTTAACATTGTTTAAAGTTACATTAGACATAGACTAAGTAAAAGTATGAGTTAAAGTAAAAATGGGGTGGCATCCAATGAGCAAATTAGGTAAGGTTGTGTGCCATCTTCGAAATTATGTTAAAAAATAATGTGTTCTTCTGAATAAAACGTATAGTCTGGAGCAAGCTTTAATTTTTTAGCAATGAGTTATAACCATATAATGATTTTGCAAAATAGGGAGAGCAAGAGTGAAGTATATGTAAAAACAACTGGAGCTAAATGTGAATTAGTTTGATCACTGAATTTATTGTTTGAGAAATCTTACTTTATCTATCCCCAACTCTACCTTTCGGTGTATTATGGGTTTGCGTAATGATCCCTTTCCAGGCCACCCTGTCCAGACATTTCCTACTTCCTTCAGTGAAGGTTAGATTTCTTCAAGAAATCAATGCTGCTAAATAAGATGAAAACAAATGTATGATATTCATTTCAGAAGGACTTAGTGTTGAGAGGCTTACTTTATTGGGGAGAGTTCACGTAGCTCGGGTAAACATTGACCGCCTTCATCTCAGTCGACCAGAAGCGATGGACATGTCAGATTCAAAGCTGTCCACCAGCAGAGTCAAGTCTGGTCGTCCTCCCAGGCCTTTGAAATCAAAGAAACCATGGTATGTAGACTAATAGTCAAATAAACTATAGTACACATGTTTTAAAAGCAAATTGTGCAATGATTAGTAACTGGAATATGTGTAAGAATAATGTAATAAAAGAGATAAAGGTGTATGTCATGTAGTAAATAGAATTAGGTCAATTTACCCAAACTTGCAACTCTGGTCATTCTCTGCTTACCATATCAGTGTTTATTTAGAACCTAAAGTAGATACTTCCAGTGTTATTTCAGTGGGTTTTTTGTTTCTTTTTCTTGCTTTCCAAGACTGAGGCTGATTACAGATGTTTCTATTTTTTCAGTACCTACTTTGTTGAATACCAGTTTCCTGTGGTAGCGACATCGAAAGACAAGTATACGCCCAATGCTATGGCCTCAGAAGTCACAAGGGTTGCCTCAAAAACTGTGAAGAATGGAGGTGAGTAATACATAAGTAACGAATGTACGTACTACTCATAAATATATGAAATATAAAGCCTCTACTCATTTCAAGTCTTTGATTTTTTCTTAATATATTTTCTTATTTATTGATTGACTAATGTATATGTTTTGGTATTGTATACTGCATGTTAAAAGTTAATTGATCACTGTTTATTTTTTTAACGCAAACTGTCACATCCTTTTTTCAGCCTTGACATTCAATCATCGATCTGTGTTTCCCATCATGTTTGATGGTGCAGCTGTTGAAAAATGGTGGAAATCTGCTTTGGTCTTTCGAGTGTACTGTAGGGAGACTGGTGGATCTGTAAGTTTACTTAAGAAATTAGCTTGTCATTTCATAAAATATGAAAATAATTTTGACATTTTTTCCTTTTTTTTTTAAACTGACCATGATATCAGTATTGCTTTAAGGTCACTATGGATAATTTTAATTCAGTTTTCGTTGTCATTTGAAGATCGTTTTGTATGCAAATAATATTTTCGTTCGTTTTGTATGTAAATAATACTTTCGTTAGACTGTTTGTGAGAAATAGATTAATCATCTTTATCCACTTTTTTTCCAGCCAATGTTAGTAGGCAGTGGAGGTGTGTCACTCAAGTCCATTCTCCGTTCTGACAACTTGTTTATTCAGAGAGACATTGAAATTCCAGACACAAGCCGGAATGGTCTGAACAGCTCACGCTCAGCTTCCTTCAACAGCTCCATCAGTAGTCGATCTGGATCAAATATACTTGGTCAGCTCAAGGTCTGTGGTTTAAACTGTACACGTATTTTCATGATGGATAAGTACAATTGAGACTTTCAGCTGAGTTAAACTCATTTAAAAAGTGACTATGCCATGTTTTGACTGCTCAGCAAACCATTTAGAAGTACGCGAATATGATTTCTTCTCATTTAAAAAAAAGAATTAATATTTATTTATTAGATAAAGGTCATTGTTGTCAAGCTGACCATAAATCTCATCTGAAACACAGCCTAGATTGCACAGATAGTTTGCTGGTGTCTAAGCTAGGAATGATGAACTGTTTGAAATGCAAGCACTCCAGATTATTTTATTAATATTGTCGGATGTTTCTTAGATGAAGTTTTTTAGTTTGTCAAAACCTGATTTGGATCCAAGTTTCATCAGTGTGGCCATAGTATGACATTACAGTTGAGAAATAATGAATAAATGAAATTTGAAAACATTAAATCAAGAGAATCTTATCAATAGTAGCAAACTGAACAAATGAAATCTACCTTGATAAATATTTTTTAACGTATTTGGTTGTAGACGTTTGCTAAATGTTATTTTTTGTAAGTGGAATTGAAAGAAGGTACATTTTATGTGTATATAATGACATTTGTGTTTGCTTCAGGTATCTGTGGAGCTGGCATCAGACACAAAGGATTTTGCCACTGTGATGGCCAGGACCAAACTGGCTGAGATGAGTGGCAATACCAAAGTTGTGCCAATTGGAGGTATGAGTTCTGAGCAAGCCAAGCTGGTGGAGCAGCTGAACAAAAACAAGAATGAGCCTATTGTAAAGGCGGGCATGAAGAAGATAGGTGAGTGGTTTGTTTAGAATGAATGTAAATGCGTGTATTAGGAGGTATTGCTCACTGTGAACAGTTCAGTTCAATTTATCTTTTGTTTCATTTATGTATTTGTTTTTAAACTTAGTGTCTACTTTTTATTTCGTCAATTTGATTGCTTGTATTACATTGTTATTATTTTTTTTCATTTACAATATGCATAATCTCTTTTAGACATTCCCATGTCAGCTGAGAACAACAATAACAGTGCAGGTGGTGCTGCAGGAGTCAGCTGGGCTGTGAAGGGCCTGCCTCCCCAGTCACCTCGCAGAAAAACTCTGGATTCCCCACAGCAAGAGGTAGAGGAGGGAGATGAGATTGCCAAACTGAAGCATCAGTTGAAGGCTACCCTAGTGGCTTTGGGCAACCAGAAAGATGCATCTGCACACATGAACTCTGGCGCTCAGGTTCTTTCAGGAAGTGCATTTGAGGTAGTTATTGAACAGGTTTCTAAAATTATTTCTTTCGTGAGTGTAAGAGATGCTGTATGTGGTGATTTTCTTTTTCAACATTTTTATATTTGTGCCAGAGGAATTAATGAGCAAGTGAAGCCCGGCTACATTTGACAATATATTGCAGCCTTTTGACATTTGGAAAACCTGGCTTACTGGAGTATAATGTCTTTTGCAAAAGTGATTCATGAATTTTAAGTAAATTAATCTAGAATAACCAAAACAAGATATTTTGAATGTGGGAGTGTGGTAAGATACCCTGTTGGATAAAGAGCCTGTCAGTATTTGTTATTTCTTGGTTGGTTCAGCAATAACGTCTGACACTATATACTTTTAGCCGATGACCCTTCACACCATGCTGCTGATCCAAGAAGGCAGGAATATCTCGGCAACAGGTGTCCCACCACTGCACATGGTTAACAAGAACCCAGCCCTGCTGAAAGCTCAGGCAACAAGTCTTGCAGGTAGCCAGAGAATAAATATTAGTTGCCATCCCTAAGTGTTTGTCATCATATAGTGTTCTTAATCTTTCTACCCATCTCTTTCTTGTTTGTCTTTGTGGTAACATGCTTTCTCTGTTGATGATATGAAGTTCATGTTGGGGTAATGTAAAAGGAAATGTAAAGAGCTTCCGTGAATAAGCTAGAAATAAACAACCCAAGAAATGTGAATGACTTTTATTGGGGAGGGGGGGATAAATTCAATTTCCTCGCCAAAATGCCTAATAAATTTGATTTCTTGCTGTTCCAATCCAATCAAAGGAATGAGAAAACTTTGGAGTTAGACTTGTATTGAATATGTGTTTTGACAACATTCTGAGCCTTGTTGAGCAAAGAATCTGACACTTGAAAATCATTGTATTTTATCATTGATTCCTACTTGCATGGTTACTGATTTCTGGGAAACATCCACAGTGAGAGATGCAGTTGCCCGCAACACATACTTGGCTTGTCGCATGTTCTGGTGTAATGATGCAGTACATTCCAATGTTTGCTGGGGGACTTCAAATCCAGAATTTAACTTCTTGCAGGTATTGTTAAGTGTTTGTTTTATGACACTGAGTACATTTTTTGTTTTGAAATGAAGAAAGTATGTCTTAATTTGGTAGGAACTTTTAATGAAGAATGCAAGTTCTCAAAGGTATTGGTGGATGAGATAGCTTGTAAAAGAAATGTCATGATGGGAGAACACTTCTAGTGTGAATACTTGCTGAAAAAGAATGTGGAGATGATTCCTCTTTATTCACAATTCTCATGTGGGTTTCCTTCTAACCAGGTGGCTCCAATGCTGATGACACCATCACTGCTTGAGCGAATGCGAGACAACTACATGATTGTGGAAGTCTGGGATAAGAAAGTGTCTGCTGATAGTGACAAGGTGAGAACAGAATAGAAAAGGAGAGTTCCTGACAAGATGTTTAGGCAAGAAGAAAAGTAGATTGAGTCAGTTGGAAAAAAATTAAGTGGACATGTATTTAGAGAACACTATCTAAAGTAGATATGGCTGTCCAAGGAAGAAAATTAAGAAGGGGACAGAGAGCAGAGGGAAGAAAGAAATGGAAGAAAAATGATAGTAAATAAACATACTGAATAGGTCTCAGGGACGGCATGAAAAAGAATCTATTTTAATGACACTGGTACACACGACTTACTTACTTAGGCCCATTGCACCAATTGGTGCATAGGCCATCAACGACTCCTCGCCATCGCACTCTGGTCTGGGCTGTTCCAGCTGTCCCACTCCAGTTGGATCCCAGCTACTTTAATTTGTACACAGAAGCTTGCACCATTTTGATGAGACGTAACGGGATATCCTCTGCCTTTTTCTATCCTCAGCTCATTGGGATGGTGAAACTCAGCTTGCATCAATTCTACCTGTCCTTCAGAGAAAGGAAAATTGCTAACGCCCTCCTCAAATCACAGGTAACTGTCTGTTTGAAGTGAAGGGCGTGTTTTGCATTCATGGTTGAGACTGAGTAGTGTGTGTGTCATTGAGACTTTATAATGATTTCTTTATATGATTTGCCATATGCTGCATGAAAATATGAAGATGAAATAATGACCTTGACCTGTGTTGTCTATCCTACCAGTATCCAGTCCTGGCAGTGGATAATTATATGCCTATAGTGGACTTGTTTACGGGTCTGCACTTTGGTCAGCTCAAAATAGTGCTTGCCATGGGCTCTGAACAGCAGGTTAGTATCCAAACTGCAGTTTAAATTTTATTGTGTTGTGAGGAATTTATACTATTCACTTCACTTCTGAAATCAGCTCCAGTGAATCATTTAACTCATTCAAGGTCTTATTGACTGCTGGGACACAATTAAAAAAAATTAACCTCTGGACCTTCTGAAAAAAAAAAAATGTTAACAGTCAAAGGTAAAGTATTACTTCTGAAGCACTCACAGTAAATTGAATAAGAGAGGAAAAAACAAATAGGCCTGTTGTTTGTTGTTTTTTTGCACCTTTTTTTTCTTCCTGTCACATTTATTTTAATGTGTCAGTTGCAAGTCATCCTAAAAATAATATAATGATAATATGCATTATGCTTTTGTCTCCAGATTTCGACACTGCAGAGGCTTGCCTTAGACTCCACTGGTCTGGAACCTGTCCCTCATCAACCAGCTTCTTATGTGGAAAGGCAAGACTTAATGAAGGGAGGCTCTGCGTATCATGACAGCAATTATGGTAGGATGCAGGCATTTAAAAAAATTTTGTCTTATATTTAAGTTGTGATTTCAAGATGTGGGCTTAAACTTCCAGTGTTGAGGCCTTAAGTTGTGTTAATCAATAATGTCTCTGTAACAGTTATGGGCCAAAATAATAGTGAAGAGTTATATAATATGTTTTAAGTAAGTGTCAGTTTTGTCAATTGATGACTTATATATACAACATGTGTGAGGAAGTCCAATAACTTTTGTCAGTAAATTTCACTCTTGTCTTTTCTCTTAGTGGAGCACCAGTTTGAAGTGGTCATTGAGGGCATTCGAGGCCTCCAGCTGTTTGAGAACATGATTTGGGGAGAGGCAGACTGCTTCGTTCAGTTTTTCTTTCCTGCTGAAGGTGAAGCAAGAACAGAGGGCATGACACCTATCAAATGTGAGTATTCCTCACTGGCTGTGAAGTTTAAAGTAGATGGAGAAATGTGGCCTAACAAACAAACCATCTAACAGTGCTGGAGTCGAAGGTTATAATGTCATAACTTGAACCAGTCCAGGATTCTGTTTGACGTCATCAAAAAAAAAAAAAAGCATAAGAAGTGGGTAAAGACATTTATGTGCGAATGGTTGAGCGGTAATGTACTATGTGGTCAAGGATGCTGCACCATTTCATGAGCTTCCAGGTTCAGTCTTTTTCAACAATAATACTTTCATTTTAACTTATGTGAAAATATATTAGCTGAAAACAAGAGGTAAAAGTGGCATCGCCTTAATGTGATGTAAGGGCATGTGTCTATAACGTATGAATAAAAAAAGAGCAGAAATGAAACGTACATTTCATGAAAAAGTTTATTTGATCCATAAATTTCTGATTTTTTTATCACTTAATTAAATGTGCTACTGAATGTTTATCCTTTAAAATGTTAATAACAAAAAGACATTATCGATTGAATGCATTGTCCAATTACTCTGGATTCTCACACTTTAGACATCCTTTGCTTAAAGACAATAATGTATATAAGGAACAAAAAATATTTTAAACCAAAAAACCTAGCATTCATATGAACCTATGACCAATGCACTTGCTTTAAGACTTAAAGTAATAATTAATGCAAAATGTCACCAGTAGCTACAAAGAAGAAGCTATGGCCTGTGAGAAGAGAACTCGGAGTATCATTACTTGCTCACTATTCTCCACTGATCTGAGCAAACATTTGGCAGCCTTCAGGCTGTTTACTCCCACTTCACCTAACTTCTGCCCCTGGAGTCGGTTCAATTGTCAGGCAGTGGTCAGTTGTGCCAGATGTGAAGTCAGGCGTAAAGTAAAGGGTCCTCCGTGTAATCCTGCTAAATCTGTTGAGTTGACTTAGCCCGTGCCAAGACTAAGACTGTATGGAACTGTATGGAAGTTGAATGAGATTCTTGCTGACACAACTGTTCAAACAGGAAAACAATTTTAAGAACCACATTTACTTATTTATCTGCTGACAGCTTAAAATGGCAGTGTTCAAGTAAGTTAGCTTGAGATATATTTGAGGATTAGGTGTTATATAACTTTATACTATAATGCTTTTCCGGGGTTTATTATGTTGCATTTTTAAAATTTGTGTTACATTATAAACAGAGAGTGCTGTTTTTTATTCAGAGGCTCACAATTATTTTAAGCCTCAAATCTATTTGAACCATTCAGGCCCTGAGTGAGTGATAATTGGCTTTTTCAATGGATCCTGTTGCTCTCCTTTTATACAGCTGTAATAACCTTACCTGTGGAATTGTTTAATCTAGCTGCAAAGTCAAACAACACAAAATGGATTAGTCAGCACTTCATGCTTTCTCCTTATGTGTTTTTTTCTTTTCTTTTTTTTTTTTAACTTTTTTTTCTTTATTCCCATATATTTATTAAACAATTTTCTTAACCAAACACTTGTATTGTTAGAGGGAAGGAAATCTCAGATAAAGAAAATATTGGCTGTTTCTTGAGCTCCCAAATCCTGCGTGCATGTTGACAGGTATTCCAACAATGAAGTGTTTCCGCACTGCGACCACCCTGTGCATACCTGACCCAACCTTCCATGACTCCTCAAGACACAAGCTCATATTACCTGTAGGTACACCTGTGCAGAGGGATCTTCTCACAGGTAAGTTTACTTTCTGTAGTCATGTTTTTGTTGTTTTTTTCAGTGTCTCTAATGTTCTTGTTTTTTGTATGAGTGTTGGAGCTCGTTAATATTCAGTGAAACAATGCTGTGCGTTTGCATCAGATGTTTATGTCCCATTCTTTTTTTTCCTTTTTTTTTTTTTTTATGTAATTAGATAAGACATAGAAAACTTTGTTCTAGTGTTTATTGTATTAGATATATTGAATATTATAAGTAGTTTTATCTGTTATCAATGATTGAGAAAAAGAGAGAGAGAAAGGCTACTCCTTAACTTGCAGTGTTGTTCTTTTTCTCAAGCTTGTGCAAACTCTGGTGGTGGTGTGAGTGGCCTTCCTTTCGAAGTCTGGTGCCGTTACTACCATCCCAATGTGCGGGACCAGTTGATTGCCAAGGTGAGTCTGAATATGCCACAGCCTTTGCACTTTCTCGAGTTCTCTGTTTGTCTATCTATCTCTCAGTTTGTCTGTTTCACTTTCTCTCTCCTTGTCTCTGTCTGTCTGTCTGTCTGTCTGTCTCTCTCTCTCTGTCTGTCTGTCTGTGTCTCTCTCTCTCTCTCTCTCTCTCTCTCTCTCTCTCTCTCTCTCTCTCTCTCTCTCTC
>JBDFRD010325942.1:0-10336 GCA_039654405.1 Bullina lineata | reverse complement strand
AAAAAAAAAACCAAAAAAAAAAAAAAAACGAGGAAACCCGCGACTCGAAACAAAATTGCTTCTCAAATCGCGGGCGTATTGTTCCGTAAACATTTGGACATTATTACAGGTCCACACAAAGCCTGCAGCTCGGATGTATTATACATGTGTAGTTCCCCTCTTACTGCAACGAAAAGCATAGATCTAGAATATGGGTCTTTTTGAGAATAGGCCCGTTCTAAAATCTTGATAATACATTGCAGGTATATAAATGAATGCAATAGACTTATCGTTTGAAAATTTCCTAGCTTTTTCTTTTAATGGGAGCAATTAATCGCCCTGAAATCAACGTCGTGATTGTTTGAAATCATGAAGAACCATTGTGTTGCAAAATTATGGTTAACATGATTAAGTAATGTCGATTGTTAACACTGGTGCCGACTACACAGACGTAAGAAAAAGCCCTGTTCTTTTCAACAATACAAACACAAATTTTCTTCCTGGAATAAGAATTATTTGGTGTTAATTGAGTAGATTTCTACACATTGTCACTATACACGAAGGGACAATATTTATTTACTTTCTAATTCAGTTGTAATCCAACAGGTCAGTGCTAAGATTCAGATTTTGTTTCACCATTTTCAACTTCACTGCCTTTTCACGTGGCCTCCACTCGCAATTACCGCTACACAAAAATTTAATTCCACCTTGAAAAAACACCTGGGACTTTCTGGCTACTCTTTGGTGAGAGATCGGCGGTGCAGAATGACGCTTTATCTATTGCAGTGAAAAAAAATGTTTCCATTCGATCATTGATTCAGTTGAAGCTCAATGAAGTCACAGCTTGGTGCTTTCGCTTTTTTTTTTATTTGTTGTCCGCTTATCAATAAGCAACGATAGACAGATATCGAGACCGATTACGGATTCCGACTGTTTTTTGAAACTGAGTAAAAAACCAGCTGAAATATATAAATTATAACCCAAAAATCAATTTTTTGGTAATTGTTATCTGCAGTGCACGATGGTATAAAATAGATAAAGTAAATAAAGTGCGTAACCCGAATTCATAAAGGAATCGTATTTTCATAAAACTACAATCTGTCACGAAGCCAGTTTCTGTTTATGACAAGAAGCGACTTACAGCAATGGTATAACACGACCTTAAAGATTCACTGAAATACTGTGACAATCAGCAGATCAAAATGTACATGAAATGGACAAATGTTATTATTAAGCATTCCTTGTGACAGAAATATACAACATCAGATGTAAACAGACTTTCCCAAAAACTAAAAAAAAAAAAAACAACAACAACGAAAAAACGCATCGCTTCATCGATGCTTGAGAAAGTAAAACAAAAACAACTCTGAAGTACGCCGGTAAATTGAAAAGGGAATTTGCCGAATGCACCCAGGCTGCAGGCGACACTCTAAACAAAACCACCACCACAACAACAACATAGGCAAGCACAAGGTATAAGACCACTAGCGACACGTTTGATGCGAAATGGTACAGGTGCGAAAACACATTGCTCTCGCTCCTTCGCGAACACCCTACGCTTTGTGAACGTTATGTTATTTGTTGGCAGTGGATCAAAACGAATGCAATCAATGGATCAAATGCAATTCAATAATAGATCTATCTCTTTTTTCTTCAAAATTTAATTGAAAAATAATACTGAAAACAGGAATGACATATTGTGGGTCCTGGCTAAATTGCATAATGTTTTTTCTTCGTGTATGAGAATATAACATAGGTATGATACCTTGCTTACATCAGTGATTATACAATGCGTATCTGTGCATTTTCGTTTTGTTTTTTCGTTTACTTCGTATAGTAACTTGCACTGATGTGGAAGTCGAGAAATAATGCTTTGAAACAAAATTTTATGACAAACATAAGCTTGAGCAAATTGAACTAGCGTGAAAGATATACATACTCCATGTTCAACTTTCCATGTGATAAAATTATTTTCAACATGAGTATGCAAATGTGATTTATATTTTTCTTAAGACATTCGGTGAGATTCCCAGACACTTTACAGTGATGTGTTTCAAGAATCCCAGTGTCTGCCTTTGAAACAAACAAAGATGTATCGAATCGTTACATTACATTTCCTTCAAAGATATTTCTTTTACAAACGTATTTCTTTCATAATAAGCTAACACATAACCCACTCACAGTGAAAACATTAAAAAATAATAATAGAGCTTCTTTCAGCCATAGTCAAATTAAGACTCCCAGGTGATCTAGTAGTCAGGACTGCAAGATTAAAAAACACCAACAACAAGAGTAGGTATACGAAACTGCTGTTCCAAGCAACTCTCATGGGAACTACGCCGTTTGAGAAAATATTGTGGTCCACGGATTTCAATAAAACTTGGTTACTGAGAACATTTTGACTTTATGTTTGTCTTCGTAAGTATTACCTGGTTGACACACGCATAAACGTTGCCAATTCTTCTTCTTCTTCTTCTTCTTCTTCTTCTTCTTCTTCTTCTTCCCAATGATGCAATTTACTGCCTCATTATGTAAATTGAAAATTGTGTCAAACTGAGCGATCTCTGTCAGAATAAGTTCCATTGTACTTCCGAAACAAGAGCAGCGGTTCTTGTTCATAGTTTATCATTGAATTAAATCCATATTCTTGGTCCAAAAAGACCTGACAGACTGTACAATATAAACAGTAGAATTGTAGATCTAGAGGCTATTTGCCATTTTTGTAACCAGTCACCCTTTTATCTCAAGCGCAAGATAACTTCATATGGCGTACAGCTTATTACAGAGAATCTTCTTTCAACTCGGCGACCTTTCCTGTTGAATAGAATTAGGGCCTTCCTGTCAAGCAAAAACAAAACGCACAAATGAACGCAATTTCTCATACAATTTTCTCGGAAACTGGCTAAAATAGAATAAACCATTTCAACAAAGCATACCAGTTTGATGACTTGTGTGCTTGCTGTGGCCCTTGAAAACGTTTTGTCAAAGACTTTGAGAAGTTGACGTTACAACGATCTTTTCACCCTTGATGTTTTCAATTTCCGTTTAACAGGTCAAGTTCAAGATAAGACGCTAAGAGACAGCACACAACGGTGCGCACAGTGAAACAAGAAAATGTACGCACTCTGCAAGAAAGCTGAAAAAGTCAGTAACTTAGACATTGGATTGACACAAATGATATAGAAGTGTAGTCCAAACGATACTACTACTACTACTTAGATTCTAGACATAATGAAGAAAATATTTAACAAAACTGCTTAGTGCTGTTAGTTCAGGGTCTGCTATCATAAATTGTGAGACTAGATCTACCTTCAGAGAGAAGGAAGAGATGGTTATTTTTTTTTAATGAGCTGTCCTTTACGACTTGGACAATATTAATCATAGGCGACGAAGACTTCTTTCCAAGCTTGATTTTATTTTTACGAGAGAAAGCCACAGTTGTAGAGCAATTTTAGATTCACAACAAACAGGAATTGATCTACTGGAAAGATGGAGCTCGTCAGCCTGGGACGCCTGGGAAGGAAAGAAGGAAAAGGGAAATTCCAGTTTTCAAACCTCCAGTGTCGGAGGTATCCAGTCAGGAGAAACGTTCAGAACAAATCCAAAATGGAACCCCTAAGGGTCCAAACGCAATGTGTTCAACTCCAAGTCCATTGCCATTCCACTTCAACTTTTTTGTTGGTAGGACATGGGACGACCTATGTTATCTTTGCTGTAGCCCCGTTTTTGAAACCACCCCCTTTGCACGCAGACTCCATTCAAGCCTAACGCCCGTCCCACAAATTGTATTTTACCGCTGCACTAAAATCTCCACAACTTTCTATCCAATAATCTTGTCAGCCTCCGGCGGTTAGACCGACAATTCGCCTTCCTTGGGGCAGCTCCTGCAAGGAAACCGGTGCCAAACATATTGCTCTGCCCTCCTTCGGACCACATTGGTGAGGCCAAGAAAGGGGAAACGTCAAGTGGCATTCGAGGATCTACAATATACTTCGCCAAGGTTCTGCACACTGGAGAAGTCACTTCAGTGCCGCTGTTTACAGTGTCGCAACAAACCTGGGAAGTTGCAGATAGACCCATTCCAGGATAGGACCTTACAGCCTCAACATGCAGCAACTAAACGAAAAACACAGCTCAACTCACCTCAAGGAGACACTGATACTAAGGCGCATACTACATTGACTCCCGAGACAAAAACAACAACACAATAGAACAATAGGAAAACATATACATTATTATTATATCATGCTCAAATTTCCACAAAAATAAAATCACGTTTGGCGTGATTTATACTTTTTTTAAAGACATTTGGTGAGTTTCCAAGACACTTTACAGTATTGGATGCCAAGAGTCACCGTGTCTGCCTTTGAAACAAACAAACAAACAAAACAACAACAACAACAGCAAGAACGACAACAACAACAACAACAAAGCAACAACGAAAAATTAATGTTTAACAATATTTTATTTCTTAAAATTTTCCAGATAACCGTGCTTCCGTCATAACGATTTGTTGTTTTTTCATATTTTCCATGCTTTTAATAGTGAGGAGGTGGCTGTTTATCTCATAAGTTTCAAGCGTGAGTTCTGGCCTTTCCGATTCTTATGTTGCGTTCCAGCGAAAAACACTTTACATGAGATTTCCTCTCCACTCTCTACTATGGAAGTAAATTTCCTGGTTTCATTTTAGTGCCGTTTTAATCATTCTTTCAAAGAGCACAAAATCAAGTACAAAAAATATATATTTCTCACATTTTTATTGCCGTGAAATGTTCAGAGCTATCACAGATTAAACAGTCGGTGTCTAATTAATAATCGACCATTTATTTCATAGAAGTTGTAAGTCTTGCTGTGCACAAGAATATTATTGCCAAACAATGGAAACATCATGTGTGTGTTTGTAAATCATTACCTGCTACGTCAAAATATATTATTTCATTGCAAAATAGCAAATCGAGAAGATTACACACGTTCTATGATAGAACTGCTGGGTTTTGTGCATATTGAATATTTTACAATATATTATCATATGTATAAATGTATGACTAGATAAATAAATAAGTGCCATATCAAGGGAAAATAATAATAATAATAATAATAATAATAATAATAATAATAATAATAATAATAATAATAATAATAATATGAACTGTAAATTCAGCTTCAGATTGCTCCTTAAAGCTGTATGTATATCGCTGATCTCTGTGAACATTTAATATCCGTTCGATAATCGTTAAAAATGAAATATTTATCCATTTTAAAAAAATACTTGGAAGTGCTTTACGATTAGAAACTGTCTTTATCTGTTATTGCTTTATACAAAGAAGGTGAGTTCACGATCAGTAAAATAATAATATTTGAACAACTGTCCATGTGTGTTCTGTTTTATCAACCTGCTGACCCCCTTCCTCCTTTCTCTCTCTCCCTTGCCCTCTCTTCATGTTTCTATTCCTCTCTAATGTTACAAAACTGAACATTTCTCCTGTGTAGTTTTTTCTTCAAGACGATGCCGAAAAGGAGGTAAAGTCGGCAGAACTTTACATGCTATTTCCTTTATCTAAACATGATAATTATAAATAAATGAATTGAATGCAGTAGCGACTGAATTTACACCCACCTCATATTGTGCACCTCGGCCCATTCCCCTTTTGTTTCCATCAGTCAGACACAATAAGATGCACAAAATATGAAAGTAATTGATAATATAAAACTACACTGCTAAAAATAATAATCGTTTCACTTTACGAGACAAAATGCAATTGTCCTCGATCACAATGATGAAAAAGGAGTGTGGATGGAAAACTGCGTCATATTTCTTATGCGTGATAGAAGAAGAATCGAAGGTCTACGTAACATTTTTTGCGCCTGGTGGACGCACAAACTGAAAATAAAAGATGACATTAGATATCATTAGATATCTTAAGTGTTTTGTGCCTGACAATAGAAGAGGCCTTTGCTACACGTATTTTACACCTGACGTAGAAAAGGAACTGAATGACTATATAACCCGTGCTTTGACTTAGAAGAATATTTGAAACACTACGTTACGCAGAAGAACAACTGAAAGACTACGTTGCATTATTTGAGTCTGACGTCGAAGAGAAATTTAAGGAACACGTTATATTTCTGGCTCCCGACCTAGCAGAAGAAAATAAGAACCGCAATGCATTTCTTGCGTATGACTTAGCAAACTAAAAAAGGGTGCCGAGTTCGGGGTATGGGGTTAGATTCCATTCCTGGTGGCTGACGTAGAAAATGATGTTGGGCTGTCTGACTGCTGTGCCAGAATGCTGCTGAGGGGCGAGCCGTTGTCTGAAGACTTGGTGTTGGTTGTCCGACCGAAAGCCTCCAGCATGAACTTCTTGGCATGGTCCCTCCGAGCTTTTTCAGCCACAGTCTCCAGCACACGGCGGTCCATTCGACGCTGGGAAGACAGGGACAGGAAGAGCAGTACAACTTTAGTGATTTAACATACACAGGAGCTACCAAGGTCAAAGTAAAATTTAATTTCACGAATTTTCTGCTTTGGAGATCGTATCTAGTGATTGGGTTGTGCTCGCGTAATTTCGAATTACCCTTATCACGCGCTTTAAAAAAATCTATTTTTCCCTGTTCTTTTTTCCCTTTTCCAAAAATATTTGTGCTAAAAAACGAGATCTACATGGAAAACAAGACATGAAAGTGGTTCTATCTGGATAGTGGCACCTCTCAGTCTTATGTCAAACGCGCTAGCACTGAACCATCTCTTCGGTAGGAACTATTTCATCATGGAGACACGCAAGCAGGGTCCCTTAACGCATGGACAGGCAGATGCGTTATCTAGGGATCCCACGAGAATAAGGTCCTACAGCTAATCTATATACCATGTGACTTGCTGGCAATAAATACACACTAAGGCAAGATTTTAAACTAGATATAGATATCGTTTTATTGCACGGACCTTACTCTTAAGCCCTGGTTTTCTTGAAGTATCAATAATTACATACCTTAAACTGTATCATTCATTTATATTTTATTTCTATGGGTCACTGCAGATGGCGGCCCCGCTGTTTATTGCTTAGGCGTGGGCCGGTAATTCTGTTAAAACATTAGCCTGCATGCCCTTGTATTCATACCTGGAACCAGTGAGGCACGTAGAAGATGAAGACAATGAAGATCCAGGCGTAGAAAATGAGGCTGACCGCTTCGTGGCACAACATATTTGGGCAGGTCCACGCCACCAGATGACAAGGCAGGTGTCCGCGGCTGTCAACGGCAAGAAAAAGTACATTCAATTTGTCATCGTTTACAAAAAGGGGGGAGGGGGAGGGGGGGAAGGAACGTTTGTCATTAGTTAAGTAAATAACGTTTTTTCGAGGCCTCTCATGCCATAGAGCAGGAGTTTATCCTGGTTTCGGTAGCATGAAGCGGAACAGAGATTTTAACATCATCTCCTGGACAGGACGCTTGTCTGTACAAGGTTTACTTCCCCAGCACAATATCCCGTCACCCATTTCGAACCTGGGTGAGGAGAAGAAAAATGGAGTAAAGTGTCTTTCCCAAGGATACAACAGAGTTGTCCAAAGTTGAAGCATTGACCTTTGGATTGGGAGTCCAACACTCTAATCATTCGGCCACCTCGCCACCACGTTTGCCATTAAAATACTTTAATTATAGGCCCTGCACTTACGTGTGCTGTCAATACGTTTGTCTATTTTGTTTTTTTTACATTGTCTTGTCGAGTTGATGTGAAGCTATTCAATTCTGTGTGACTATGTGGGCCATTCTCTTTGCGCTTTTTATTTTAGGTATAATGCTGAGGGCAAGAAGAGGATGCATTTTTATTGTGGGTGAAGGAGGGGATATGTTTTGGATAATGCAAAGAAAAAGAAGAGAAAGGGAATGGGAATCCTCTGGTGCTTTATTTCACACATTAGGAAGCTTTCTAGATAGTTGCACTTTTATACCCCGATCATTTATCATTACAATCATGTATAAACAGAAATGACTTGTCATGATAGAATTGAAAAATAATCTCATGTTCATGAAAACACGAGTTCGTACGGAGTGCATATTAGAATCTACATATAATCGAATGGAAAGTCAGTAACGAAAATAATAATTATGTCCCAGGAGATATGAAACATTTGAAGTTGGAACATTCAAAAGTGTTGATTGCGTTTGATCTTAGCGTTTTTATTTATTTATTTTTATTGTTATCAACAATAATTTCCGTTTTGCATAATGTCTCAGTACAGATAATATATCTTATAAAAGATTATCACAGGGCTTATTTCGTCGTATGTATACTCCAACAGCATAAGAGTGGAGCTGACAATAAACTATACAGTTTTGTATGCTGTGGAGGGGATATACCGTTTCGTCCTTTTGATTTCACAATTAGCAGTAAATTCAATGTTATCTTATACAAAATAGATAATATGACCCAGTTTCCTTCTTGAGTATATTTATTGAACAGCGCTCCCATGAAAATGACAATTTTCCTTAGATCTAAATATAAACTTCAGTCATTAATGATTCTATAGATCTAGATCTATTTAAAAGATAAATTCTAAATCAACCAAATTGCATTGGTAAACAAATTTAAAAGTATACATGTGGTATCTGGTATAGTTGTTAATATTGTCTGGCACTGTTGTCCGACATGACAAAAGTTAAATTTTTTCTTACCCAAATCCAGTGTTGCCGCTTCTTCATCTGCAACACAGACGGTCGAAAACTTCCGCATGGGCATTCTGTTGGCGGCCTAATGAGTGCGCACTGTCTACGACTCCTGAACTAGCAGTGTTGAACTTGACTTCAAACATAGCGGAAATACGAACACGATCACCGGATGAAAGGAACAAGAAGTGTTCAAATTATAATAACAATAATAATAATATTATTATATTCTAAGTCTGAACGTTTCTTTTGGAAATAATCAAACATCGAGTCACTTGTAAAAGAGGTTACTGTTTATACTTGTGAGGGCAACAATATTCTTACAACATCAAGTATCAAGTTCGACAAAACGCAACTAAGATATGGTTGAAGACACACTTCATTGCCATCCGGCTACGTGTAACTTTTTCTTTGGTGTGCTCTTTGCAGGAATACATGCTTTTTCTGTGTGCTGGCCGAAGTAAGTTATTCTTTTCTTTTCCTCCTCCTTCTACCCCTCCTCCCCCTCTTCCTCCTCATCCTCCTCATTATAATCATCATCCTCGTGGTCGTCGTCGTCATCGGCATCATCGGCCTAAAGAAGTAAGAATAAAAGAGGTATAACATATAGGGAAAAGACGAAAAAGTGGGAGCCAGACATTTTAGATTCAAGTCAATACTTTTAAGGATCTTGCGATAAGTTATAGTTGGATTCCATCGTGAAGCCATCATTTTTAGATTAAGGTTTACCACATTGGACTCAACGGATCCCTAATGTTAGCATGACCTCAAAATTAAAAAAAAAAAAACACCCACATTTATGCATGTCCCTTTCTACGTTAACTTTGGGAATATCGCAGGATGCTGACAGGACTGAATGTGAACCGTCAAATTCCATTTTGGAAAACCCTTTGTCTTCTTCTTCTTCTCATTCACCTTGACAAAT
Organism: Bullina lineata; assembly: GCA_039654405.1. Lineage (NCBI taxonomy): Eukaryota > Metazoa > Mollusca > Gastropoda > Bullinidae > Bullina > Bullina lineata. Next base: position 771 of record JBDFRD010325942.1, on the reverse strand, counting down.
GGGGATGTGTGTCATGGACAAATTGTACTGTGGTCCTCAGCGCCTCCACACACCTGTGAATTTTTTTTCAAAAGGAAAACCTTTTATTTTTCATCGTACTTCCATAACAACAGTTACCGACCCAATGAAGATTGTCTGTTGAATTAAACTTTCACTGGGTCCAAATGAAAGTTAGATTACTGAAAATAAAACACAAGGATTTTCCCTACCTCCTGCTCATTCAGGTTCGTTCAGGACATTATGTCGCGCCAGGATAAGATGGTGACCTCCCAGATACAAAGGCCGGACTGGGGGTCCACAGCTGAGGACGCCAGCCCTTTTTCTACCGAATAGACGAACTGACAGCGGCAACTGCATCTACAGCTGCAAACAAAACATCGGGACAAAAGGAATCAGCAGCAACAACCTAATCACCATCAGAATCTCAACAGCAAGTTCAGAAAACATCACGCAGCGACGATAAAAACTAGAACCCTTTTACTTTAACCGAATGATCAGACAAAACAGTTTTAAAGGCAGCAATGATATTAATAGTGGCAAGGCAATCAAAAAGAGCAGCATACTGTTCTTTTCTTGTTGTTTTTTTTTTCTTTTTCTTTCCAATAATATATTTGCCAGGTTGTTTTCGTTAATTCATATACAATCGCGAATACTATCTAGACACGTGTAATGTTCAAGAGAGATAGAGAGAGAGGAGAGAGAGAGAGAGAGAGAGAGAGAGAGAGAGAGAGAGAGAGAGAGAGAGAGATAGATAGAGAGAGAGAGAGAGAG